>CM076400.1:35952288-36234887 GCA_038363315.1 Mugilogobius chulae
TATTCTACCCTTATTTTTGCATTTGCATTGTAAAACATCTCATTTTGTATCATTTTTTTTTCTGATATTCAATTTTTGCATATCTTCAAAACAACAATACAATATTAAGATGCGATATAATGCACACGTCTAGATGTAATGACACTGCTTTAGATTGACCTAGCAGGCTGCAGAGGTCAGCCATTTAGAGCTATACATGCAGCTCTTGTGGTAAACTAAAGGTCAAAAGTCAAGTCATTATTTTAGTTTCTCTCATAAACAGAAAAACAACAGTAACTGCATGAGCTGAACATGAAGCTTTCTGGAAAAGAAATTAGTTTTCTTTTTTCATTTGAGCTATTAAAGGTCTATATTATCCTTAAATTTCACCTTTTACAATGTCGTTTCATCATCAAAAACATACTTTAGCTTTATCGATGCATTTTAGCACACCGATCTGCATGTTAGGGCTGTGTTTTTTTCTTCAGGTTAAAAACACTCCATTTCGTCTAGTGATGTCATTTAGTGCTTCACTGTGTAAACTTATGCATCTTCACTAGTCTTTACTAAAGAAGCTGCAGCTATTGTATTAACCTCATTTGTATTGTATTAACCCGCTTCATTTCACAGTTCAACTAAAAATACTGAAGTTTTTTTTTTTTTTTTTTTTATAGAATCTCAATAAAAGACATCAACTTAAACTTAAGACTTAAGAGTTCAATTGAGGCCAAAAATACAGCTAACAATAAAACCACCACTTCATGACATCACAATGTGGAACAGAGCATTTCAACTATGGCATGTAGACATATTAACAATAGAGATTACTTAAAAATTTGGTAAATGAACGTAATACAACTTTGTTTTTTGGTGAAGGGACAGCTGCTATCAGAAGTTTACATAATATGGGACCTTTTAAGATGTATAGTATATTAGTATATTTTACAGTACAGTATGTCCATCAATCTATCTTTACAAATTAGAGAAATAAGACTCCGTACGCGTCTATAGATTGAAAAAGCATTTAGTCCTGACTTGTCTGTTGGCAGATGCTCTCATGTTTCTAATTAGAAAGCTTAGGTTTCATGAACAGTTTTACAATTCCTACTATGAATTAGACCAAAAATAATGAATGGGAATAATTGCCTCTTTAATTCTCAAATACTGACAGATCAGAAAGCCTACTTTTTTTGTATTACAACAACAAACTTTTTATCACCTCTAAATGTATTTTGGGTGTTTTTGTTTATTTCCTCCTAAATTGAGTAAGAAAAACTACAAGCAATTTCAAAATCTTAGTAAAACATGGTTTAAAACAGCTGTGGCTTAAAACTGCCTTCTGTTTTGTAAAAGTAGCACATTTACAATCCCTTTCTTGTTGGAGTCACAATAAAAACCATCTGAATTGAAACAAAATGAAAAAGAAGAACAATATTGGTATGCTCTGTAGGTGCGTGCTGGGAATAAGTTCAGAGCTTTGGCGTAATTTAGAGAAACAGATAAAAACAGACAGTCAGATGCACACTGCACCAGCGGATAAAAGATGGACGAGCGTTGTGAATCACAAAAGAGACGCACTGGAAACAAGTGAGCGCGAGCTTGGAATTGGGCGAATATGATTTGAACAACGGGGAATAGACCGAGGCAGAGAGAAGAAGGTGTGGGAGTGTGGGAGGAGAGAGGTCAGTGGAGATGGCTGGAGGAGGAGGTGGCGGGGAGAGGGAGAGCCGGGGGAGAGTGAGACCAGCCCCCCCAGAGCTCAGCTGTCAGTGCTTCCTCTGCAGGTGGGGCAGGATGAGTGCCAAGTCCCCCCTCCGACGCTCACACAGACACCCATGCATGGCTCTATAATGGATGCTTTACACTTGTGCCAGCCAGAGAAAGAAGGAGGAGGGTGTGTGTTTGCTAAAAGAGAAAAAGCATCCAGAAGATGCTTTGAAAATTAACAATGAAATATTAATGGTGAAATGAGAATAATAATGGAAATAAGTGCTGCACTTTGGCCAAGGGATTTGGCACACATGCTATTCACCTTATTCCGTCTCACTCTCGTTTGCCTTTTACTGCTGCAGATCGGTACCTCTGTAGTTTTGGTATTTCTGGTTGACTGAGAATTGTGTTCACTTAAGTAGAGAGCAAGGAAAAAAATCTTGGAACCAAATATGATGAAAGGTAAGTCTATTTGTATAAGATGTTCAGAGCTCATATGTATTGACAAGTCAACAAAACACTTTTTCTGGGCAGCTTAAAGAACTTATTTGTGGTTGAGCTCAGTTATCCTATGCAAAATAATACAAGCGGAAGGAGAAATATATGAAGCCGTAAAAGCACAACATGCTACTTAAAATTGTCTAAAATTTAAACTGAAATGGTTTCAGATCCCTTTGGAGTACAAGTAAATGGATGAACTCTTTGTGAAAAAAATACTGTAGAGCCTCTAATCATAAGTGATAACACAATCTAAATTCCACCAAATGTTTTCTGGGTAAATATGCAGCAGTATAGCTGGTGTTTAGAGTTGAGGTCTGAATGCCTCACTTATCCTTTTAATGAACAAATATCATCCATTTTTTGCATTGTTCCCATCCTTCAAACATGCTTCACACTGACCATGGTATAAAAAAGAATGTTTTTTTCCCTTATTCTCTCATAGAGATGAATGTCTATCCATTCTTCCTGCTTTATGTTATGTTCCAAACATCTGAAAATTAAACAGAAATAAAGAAAAATATAATGATACACTATACTACTATTATCAACTCAAATGTGTAGATATATAATATACAGTAACTCAAATGAGTAGCAATAAATGCATGATCAATTGTACTACTACTGCTGCAATACATTTTTACAACTAATCCTACTTGAAATGGACAGAGACGGCTGCGACCACCATCAGGTCATTATATACCAATCACAAGCAGGAAATAGGTGAGACGAATGGGCACAGTGAGACATGGGAGTTGGCTTAATTGATCTAAAGCCTTAAAGCAGATAAAGGACACAGTGAGGGAGCGAGCGTCAGACCCCCAACTGTCACTGCTGTCAAAACCCATTAGAAACAATACCAAAGCGCTCATGTATGCACATGATTTATCAGAAAATGGTTCAGAGGCGATGGCTTCTACCTGAACTAATGACTTGCCGGATCTTTGCGTTAGGGATTGCAGGTCATGATCAGGTGACATATTCTGTAGCCGCCTCGTTCATCAGCAACGATTAGATTCCAAAAGCAATCTCAGGCATAGATCAGCAGATGGGTCCTCATTGTTTTGTCTCCCTGAATATTGCTGAGGCAGACCACGCATCCCTGAGTTTCCCAAGCAAGTAAGTGTGGCTACAGGCAGAAACCAGCAGAGTAGCCAGAAATGGTATGCAAATAATATTGCTTCAGAATAATCTTAGTCAAGTGAGTGTCAAAAAAGTGTGCTGCCGTAAAACGAATGCACAATACAGTCACACAAAACCCTTTGGTCCGTAAAGAATTAATTGAAGTAATTAGATTGATTTGGTGCATAAAACAATGTGCTAAATCGCTTGGAATAAAAAGAAAACAAAAAGGAGAATCTTCAAAAAAAGATACAATCAGGGCTACAACTATAACGCCTATATTTGATTATTGATTGGTTTAATGATTGATCTTGTGAGTAATTGCGAGTCAATAATGATTGCTAAAGGTTCAGGAGCAGGACCACTGCTCTCCCACCTCCTTGGCCTCACCTCTAGATGCCCTATTTATACCTGCCTTTCATAACATCACTGTTTGTGTCTGCTCTCTCAACCCCACCCCGCAAAACGTCTCATTTGTCCTTCAGCCTAAACAACATAAACACCATCTACAGGTGGAGGGGTCCTGCAGCTGGGATGACCATCTCTCAATCAGGCCACTCATGTTATCTATCCATATTATCAATAATACAGTGGATATCTTAAAAGATTGTTGTTTTTTTTCCATAAACTATATCACAATGGCGTCATGGTGGCAGAGCAGATAGCGCTCCTGCCTCACAGCAGGAAGGTTGCTGAGCTGCCCCAGTCCTGCTTGCAAGCACTGAGTGAGAGGTTTGCTGTAAACCATCTCACTGTGAAGCGCTTTGTGACTCTATGCCTCTGAAAAGCGCTATAAAAGCTTACTTTCTTACTTATACTTATCTAGATCAATATCTTACATTTTGTTGATTGTAAGACACAAAATGGATCTAAAACGGCTTAGAAATGTAAAAAGGTCTGTTGACTTTCTGTTCAAAAGTGCAGAAATGACAAGCCTTGCATTTTTAATGTTGGAAAATGACTACAGGAGCAAGTCAATACAGACATAGGGGCGGGAATATGGGGTTGGTGAAAACTTCATCAGCAGCTGCAGGACAATACAAGATTACAAGATGCATGAAGCAATCCAAATACAATTTTGAGAAAACTATGGTGAGAGCACACTCCTATAACATGGTTGAATTCAGGAAAGTGGATCTTACCTATTGTACAGGTCTTTTTTTAATTGAATCCTTTTGTTGTGGTACCCTAAATAAGTTGAGTAGAATATTATACTTGCATGCATTAAAGAACATAAGTTACAATTTAAATATTTTTGAAAAAATCTACTGCAAAAAAACAGCCAAGTAGATATGGCTCACTACCATAGAACCAGGTACTGTATAGGCAATACCCTTCTAGCTATTAGCGTGGCTGATAGAAGCGTGGATTTACTAGAGAGCTCAATTATCCTTTGCTTCTCCCTCTGACCCACTGCCCAGTCTTCTTAACTCCTATAACCCTGTGCTTTATAGGCTCAGCTGCACATACGCAGCACAGACTGATGGCTGCAGCGGCTGGATGGACTGCCTCTACCATTCACAGCCCGTTTGTCAATTCTTCATTTCGCTCGAGGTAAAGCCGCCATACTGAAATGGACACAGTGGCTGCAAATTATATTGTTAGATGTTACCTCGAGCTGGTTATCTGACCCAGTCTTTACTGCAATACCCAATAATATTCTACAGCCATCCATTCTACGCAGGGCTTTTCTTTTTTTTTTTTTTTTTTGCAATTTAATGAGAAACGAGAAAGGCTCTTTTTGCCTTTTGAATTAATTTATTCCCAGTTTCTTTCAAGTTCAAAAGAGACTAATAGCTTTTAGTTGGTAAGTAATCCTCTGTTTTTTTTGTTTTGTTTTTTGTAAAATATATGCAATTCTTAGCGATACAAAGTAGAACCAGACTTTTCATGGAAAGTAGATGCAACAAAGGCTACTTATTAAAATCCAGCCATGGGGCCACAGATAAATCAGTTTATTTGAACCAAATAATAGAAAATAATGGATTCGGTGTGTTTCAGTGGTGGTAATGTCTCTGTGTAATTGCCTCTTTATAGGTACAGACAGAAGAGCAAGGCCAACAAGGCGATACATGAAGCTTGCACTACATCAACGCTTTAAATGTAATGTTCCATCTGTGCCTGACCTTTGAAAATAACATGTGTGGGTTTCCATTGTGAAAAGAGGCCCATGGGAGAGCCTCCTTGTGGAAAGACCTGAAGCTATGCACACTCTATAATGTCATCGTAAAAGCCATGTGTAGTTCTGTCAAGTGCAATACTTAAATTTCAATTCATTTTGGACCCATCTTTTGCATCATTAGCCTCACAGCACTGCCTAAGTCATTTTAAGTTTTCTGGATGCTCAAAGTGCTCCTGTCCCCAAGTGTTGCAGGAATATGATTGAATGAAATACAATTTCTGTTGACGCTGTCTAAAACGTAAATACAGACAAGTGGGCAAGGACAGGTGGTAGGTGAAAACAGAAAATTTTCTTAGCACTCAAGAATCAACTGAAAGAAAATACAAGATTTCTCAATCCAAATACATATTTAAGTAAACTGATAAAAGTTTGGGCTAAAATTAGATATACTGATGACCAAGCATTGATTTTTATTGTGAAAGTCATTATGTACTTTGATCAGAAATTATAAACAAGTGAAAGAAGCTAAAAATGTAAAACTTAGGGAACAGAAGGTTAGAGTAACCAAATTTAACTTTAACAGACATGTTGAAGATAAGGGCTGACACGGCAGCTGAGGCAGAGTTTTTGTGAGTTTTGCTGCACAAAATGCATGAGTTCAGAAATTGACTAAAGGTGTCTTTTTGTTTTTGACTGTACCATTTCAGTTTGGCCAAGGAACAGAGCCTATAACAACTACAGAAGCAACAGAGTCAAAATGAGACAAAAAACACAATTGGACAAAAAATGACTTGGGCAGTTTAAGTATTAGGCCAGCGATGTGAAATATCTAATAAAGGAGATGTGAGTGGGAGTCACCTCTAAAGAAAAGCCGCATATGAGTGCATGTTGCTTGGGGATGTTATTCAATACACACCCCGGCTGCCATTGTTGTGCAAATGCCTGGTGCTTGAGAAAACCAGGGACAATTGTCAAAGTTGAATAGACCCCATTTCCGAAGTGTCAAAGTCATTCAGCTATCCAGCACTGTAAAGTTACCTGGCTGTTTGGGGCAACAAAACGTCGCTATCTCCTCCATTTTTTTTTCTGATTTGACTGTTTGCTGAAGGGTGTCTGTGCATCTCAGGGTGTGAATACGGCCTATGTGAGATGAGAGAATGGGGACGCGCCGTGTCAGGTGCTGTATTCTTCCGCCTCGATTGACAAGAGCGATAATTAAACCAGGGGGATGGCATCTCCACGGAACAAGAATGTGTGTATTTATTTACGCTGACTATCTGGCTTTGTTGTCTGCCGTATATGCAGGTTGTCAATGCACGATTGGGGAGTGCGGACCCTTTTAAGCCAATAGCTTTCTTCTTTGTTCATTTTTGCTCCCTAGAATACAAATCAGCATCCAAGCATACATTGATTATATCTTGATTTAGCACCATGCCTTTCCAGACCACTGCCTATTCAGTGGTGTTAACCCAAAGCGGCCCTGGGCTAAAGTAACACAAGTGTGGCTGCAAGTCAAGTCCCTTTTGCACGGCTAATTACTTACACATATATAAGGTAGGTTAAGTGTTTTGGTCAAGGACACAAATATGCCCTTGTGAGCTTGGATTCAACCTCTCACAGTATTTTCATTCAGACAGCAGTCATAATGCCCTCAACAACCAAATTCTTTTTATCTTTGCCCCAAAATTCTCTTGTCCCAGTCTGTGGATCAAAGGTACAACTGAGGGAATGAGAGATGTCCAGGTGTGGTAAGTAAATTACCATTAGCACTACTGTGCAGCTATAATAGCTAAATAGCAATCACAGATACAACCACTCGCTTGGCAAGAATAAATAAGTGACATCTGTTTTATGTTAAGCATTAGATTCCCAAACTTGTTAGAAAATGCAATACTTGCAACTTATTTGCCCACCAAAGCAACAGAAGCGCAAGTTGTAAAAGTTTCATTTTAGCACAGCAGACAAAAACAATGGATTTTGATCTAATGTTTAAATGCATTGAAATGCCTTAGTCTGCTCTGTCTTTGTCAAACTGGACAGTTACATGCAGCAGCATTGATTACACACAGACTTCTATAGATGTGTTCTTGGATTCACACCACCATCTGGTTACATGCTGTTAACACCTGTTTAATTGACTAGGTCAGTTATCTCTTTGCTTGACGTGCACATTTTTGTTGAGTTGGTGGACTAATAACACTTTCAATAAAAATGCATAGGTTAACATGAAGGCCATGATATGGTGTGTTAGCAGAGATAGAATAGGTGAGTTAAGGTGTAGGACAGGTGCCAAAACACATTTTCCTATAGCACTAGAGAACAGCTACTTTGTGAACCTAAATGGAGGTCTACAAGCTGCATGTTTATAGTAAATGATTGTCAGTGCACGGCTTGTTGCTCGTGGCGATGCAGCTCAGTAATGCCTGTACTGTATCAGCAGGATTGACAGAGGCAGATTGATCCCAAGTCCAATAAATGTGTTGCCAGTGCTATTTCATTCCCCTATATGTCCAGCAGTTAAATACATGTCACGGAGCAATCACTGGGGCTGATTTGTGCTTCGAAATCAACAAGGCAAGATGGGCCACCACATGCAGGTTCCCATACATTTGTAACGCTTAATATTATTTTAAACCAGCGCAACCCTAAAGACAAGAAAGTTACAATTATTACTTTTATTAAAAACAAAGAATCTCCTGCTGTTCCTACTGGGTTGAAATTAGCATAACTTTAACAATGTATTTAATAGCTGCTTAAAAAGGTAATTCCTTTAACAGTGTTATTCAGAACAGTGTCTACTTAATGATATGTTGTCAATTCATCCTGTATTAAGTAGTACAAGTGCTTTAAAATATTATGACATTCTCACATCTTCCACAAATAGCATCATGGTATTTATCTCTTCATATACACTGGTCTTGTGCCTTACTTCACGCTAATTACCCATCTTCTTCCCAAGCGTCCTTGCACTCATGCTGAAACCGCAAGACAAATGCACTGTACTCATACAGTCTCATTTGTTTTGTATCACTATAGAAATCAAATCAGAATTCAGCCCAGTTCTCTCTCAATAAGCCTAAGGAAATTGTACCGAAACATGCTTTGAATGAATCCATAGAGTCAGTGAAGTGTTGCACTAACCTACAATAAGAAGTTGTCATAAAGAAAAAAAAATATATATTTGATTAGAGAAAAGTATTTTGTGTATGTTAGCATGTTAAAAGAGATATGTAACGTTTTAGTAATAAACTATACCATATGTAATTCAGTAAATTGCATTATGTTCATTATAAAACACAAAACAGATCCAAAACATACTTTTATTACTGCAAAGTGACAACATTTCAATTCTGAAACCTATTTGAATTTTGTGAGTAGCAACAAATACTTACAAGTTGATAGGTGGTAGGTACAGTATATATTTTATTTTTTGAAAGCTTGAGCTGCAGTATAATAGACGATTCAATCCATCCTACTCTAGTAAGCTAATGATGAGAGATCGCTGTGAAAACATGACTAGAAACCCCAAAAAGGGGATTTGCAAATCCCCTTTAAGCTAGGTTATTACCTGTCTTGTCTTAATTGTGTTATCATTTCAGTTATAAACAATGCTCATTTCAGTAAAATAAACTGTGCTTCTTATAACACCAACAACTGAGGGTTTTTCCATTTGTTGGAGGTGTTCTGCATTATAACGACTTGGAACCCATTCTGCAATAAAAGCCAGGCATTTAACATGCACATTTATAGAGCTCAATAACCCAGAAGTCTTAATAAAAATGAAAGCTGACATTGGCATGATGGATCCTCCACACTGGCTGTCTTTAATGTCCAAGACGTTCCATTAAAAGGGGAGCACTTCCTCAGAAGCAGAGCTTTTATCCTGATTGCTTACAGGAAGAGGGGGAAAAAGTCACCAAACGACCTTCAGTGCCTCTCACCAGCCCTTCCCTCGGACTGGGCCTATGAATAGACATCCCTGTTTATATATTCACATACAAGATACTGATACAGACAGGTTGTTTTATATCTCCACTGAAAAGCCCATATATCACTCTTCAGTTGTCAATAAATTAAATAAAAGTTATGCTTAGGCTGTATTCCTTTCTCTGCAACTCGTGTGATAAATCTACATTCAGTTTGAGTCGGATTAGATAGAAACAGTTAATGTGCTTGCTTCTGAACTTTGTCAGCTGCTCTTTGAAGCCTAGGCAAAAGATGGGGCTGGCTATTTCCCCCAGTGGGAAAACAACTGTTGTGCAACATCCAATAAGGGGCTCCCAAACACTCTCCTGCCGCGAGAGAGACTGGGCTTTTAATGACCATTCTGTTTCCAAAGTCTCAGATGTGCAGCTCCAGCGCTCGCTCACAGCAGACGACTAGGCAGCCATTAATAGCACCCAACCACACAGGACTGGGAACACAAGAGCAGAGTGGAAGAAGAAGGAGAGTGGCTGGAACTGGTTAAGAAAGCTTGTATCGCTTGCATGTTTTCTGTGTGCATGAAAAGCAGGGAGACAGATGGGTGCAACCAGGGGAAGATTAGATGGAGAGGTAAAACAGGTCGAAAAGCCCTCGCACACAAGAGGACTTCCATGCAGGAGGAGCAGTAGAAAGAAGAGAGAGAGGAGGGGCGTGATGAATGTCACCCAAGACCCCAGCCCTCGGCACACCCACTCGGAGACACCAGTGAGGCCAGGCCAGCAGAGCAGGCAATCAGGGAGAAAGGCCGCTGGGGTGGTGTGATATAGGAGGATCCAGATTATTAAATAGGCTTCAGCCGGGGCGACGGGGCATCAGAAGTAAGTTGTCACTCTGCCACCAAAAAGGCATGAAAAGCGGTTAGATGTGTATGCAGGGGAGGCAGGCGGTGGTGGCAGGCTGTGTACAGTGGGAGTGGGGATACTGTCATTAATACAGGGAGCACCACAACAGAGTGTCAGCACTGATTTAGCTTTCCTTTTTTACCTAGGCCTCGTTATCCTGCAGCGGGTGAAGGGAAGAGTTTGTGTGGACGCGTCAGGCCTGTCCTCCCCTATCATATTCTGCCATAATATACTCGACATTTCAAAAACGCGCCATGCAAGTGGTGACACTTGAGCTTTCATTTCTACAGAAAAAAGCAGCAGGTAGAGACTATATATTGTTCCAGGCTAGTCTCAGTAAAGAAAATGGGATATCAACGCTCTACAGCCGAAATAGGGGACTATATTTTTTCCATTTATACCAGTTTATACTATATGGGCTTCAGAACAATGGGAAATTAAAACTGCTGCCAAAGCACATTAAACCAAGACATTTTTTTTTACATTTTCTATTAGAGAAAAAGTCTTCTACATGTCATTGCAAAACAGAAAATTAAAATCATACAATTGAAAAAATTAAAGTGTATTTTCCAGGATGCTGCTCCTGGATTACGTAATGTACTTATGGTATATGGTCTCTATTTATATTGTGCTTTTCCACCTTACAAGATACTCAAAGAGCTTTACTATCAAGTATCTACTCACTAAGTGACTTGCCAAAGATACAATGACCTATTCCCTTTTTGAGATCTGACAGGATCAGGATTTGAGAATAGCTATGGCCACATGTTATAATTAAGGCCAATAGGTAAATGTAATTTCACTATTTATTGCCCATTGCTCATCACTTTATCCATCTAAATTGATATTACTAAAAAGGAGTATGTAAACTAAAAAAAATGCACAAACAAACAGATAAAAAAAAACTAATAAATAAAAAGGTATTAAGAAGATAAAACGAAACAAACAAAAATATATGACTCTAGCCAGAGACAACCAGGTGTGCTCACATGCCAGAGAGTCTAATTCATTTCATTACCAATTTTAATTTTCGCCTCTATGCACATCCAGATGCTGATTCCCTTGTTGTTGATGATGTTTCCTTAGCAACCGGAGCATTCACCGTCTCGTGCTCGGAGAGTGTCGAGGCAGAGGAGAGGTGGTGAGAGCAGGTGCAAAGAGATCTGTCTTCACTTAGGTTTCCTTGCACATCCTGCAGCCCACTCCAGTGCCTAAACTTTATATAATTACAACAATCTGTGCTCGGAGACACTGCTGCGTGAAATCTGATTGCCATTGGTAACGTTCACAGTAAGACTCCTGGTGTGATAGAAGGCTTCCTCTTTCAATTTTCTGAGATCTCTCAACTTTTCCTGGAGTTCTCCCTTTTTTTTCTCCCATCAGTGGGGCATACATTTCTATTCCGGAGAAAAACAGAGTTGGTAATATCCAATTTGTTGAAAGCAGAGGAGATGGTTTCAGTGGCAGTATAATAACATGCTAGACGGAGCGTGGCATTATGGAGTATGACTAAAAAAAGCATTTATGGCACCAAAAAATCAATCCAAAACCATCGCCATTCATCAGAGGAAATCAAGGCAATTAGCGTCACTTTGATGCAAATTGATCAATGTGAAAACGTATTCAGAGACACTAAAGCTTCTGGAAGCCAAACTAGAATGGACCTTTTGAGTTTAGATATTTAGTTACCCTTTAGTTCCATTTTAACCAAAAAAAAAAAAATGTTCTGGTAAAAAGCACTACATTCATGTTTTCTGTTTCTCTTGTAAAGACATTTTATTGACTCCAGAGTTCAGCTGCCTTGTCAAAACCCATGGTTAAAGGAGCCATAAAAACAACAGTACTATAGCACTGATTGTAGGTTGTGGCTCAGTCGTGCTATTGTAGACTTCTGTGTGAAATAAAGTGACCATTCAGCAGGTTTATCTACTGTCATTTGTGCACTAGCAGACTATAAACTTCATATAAACAGATACAGGCTTTGGTATTGACCCCACTGCCTCTGAGGCTGACCGTTCAAGTGGCACAGGCACTTATTTTCTAGATTGGATAGGAAATGGATGAAATAAGAAACAATGGTTTCTTTTAAAGGTTGACATTTTAACTTTTTGGAATAGCTCAGTAATGTTAGCGCTGTAAAAGGTAGCAAATGTATAGTTCAAAAGAGACAATGTGTGGGCTGTATGGGTCAGCTAAAATTGTAATCGGAATTGTAAAAATATATAAACATAGAAAACGGACAAAATGTATTAATCAGAATTTGCGCATGACTTTTAGAATTGAGAGATATCTATACTTAATTTTTTTACATTTACATTTACATTACAAATATCAGAGTCTTTAACCTTGTTATAACTGCCTTCTCTCATTATTAGTTTACTCAATTTTCTTATTAAGAGTGATTCATGTGTGCAGCTGTTGACTGAGTGCTTAGAGAAGATCTTTGTCCTCACCTATCCCCTGAATATTCAAATTCATAGTAGCTAAAGCATAACCACTTTACACCAACACAAATTACAATTGTATTATCTGCTGCTTGTTAGATTCAAATCTTACAATGAAGAGGCGGGGCTTATCAGTTCTGTTTTGCACAGGAAGTAAATAGATCTCTTTCTATTTCTAAGCTGTTTTGCATCACTTTTGTGTTTTACAAAAACAAAGTGCAAACAATTACTGATCTAGATATATTATAGTTTATTGCATAGAAAATACGTAGCAGGTCCCCTTTAAGAGAAAAGTGAAACATCTGTAAAAGCATCAAAACTGCTTAAATGTTTTCTCCTCATTAGAAAGTTTACTATATTTGAAACAGGTACTCCGCATTTACTCTTTGCATAACTTCAAAACATTTACATTAATAGTATAATTTGTTATAGTGGCCACCCCTAAAAAAAAACAAATATTGCCATTGCAAATTTAATTACATCTCCTTTTAAGTCTTGAACAATAGTCAACACTCACATTTGCAGTACTTATGATGGTTATATTACTATACTTCATCCAGAGGAGTATTTCCCTTGTCCACTGATAATATTTTACTGACCACAGCTATTTTCGCACAGACCTCTATCCAACGCAACACTGGTTCCTATAATGTAATCCCTGTAATGCGCAATAAAAGATGAGCGTTACAAAGGGATGCGCCGTGTTTGCAGCTTGTTAACACGCTCACAGCGCACATAAGCATGGCCCAATGTAAAGATTTTTCATTTGGATGATTATTGCCACATAAACACAGTGGGAATGCATGATTGCTGTTACATCGATATCCTGATTCCCTGATTCCCTGTCATGTTCATACCGCAGCTATCAATTAAATACAGCAAATATGTGTCCCTTAAACACTTGGCTGACGATGTGACGGAGTGGAGCGCTATTAGGTTAAGCATGGATCTGCACGTCTTCAAGCCACTGACAATTTCACGTAGCAGTAAAGATGTACATGTTATGTACTGAGGAACTAGGTCTACCTGTAGTGTGGTATACTTAATCTAATGATGCAGTACCAACATGGACATGACTGATGCTTTTTACATGCACAGAGTAAACAAGAAAAAGCACCATTTGGAATTAAACGCATGGCCATAAATCACCATGAAAGCCATAACCAGCACTAAAACAACACTACGTCCAATAAGAATTATTCAAGCAGGCTGTAACTATCCACAGTGTATGTATGTATAACGTGGAACAAGCTAGTGTAGCACAGAATCAGTTATAGAGAATAGTCCTGTTTTTTTTCTGACAATTGAAGCATATTTAACATGATTATGGAAGTAAAAAAAAACACTCTAAAAATGGAGACTGATATAACTATATTCCCTGTAAATCCACATAGCCAAAGTTGTAACGACAAATAGTATGCATATTTACAGTACAATGTTATGTTTATGGACTTTAAACATTCTCTGGAGTTTGGAAATGTTTTAGAAAATACAATTAAATACTAAAATCACATTACTTCATATCCCTCAGATGACTGGTAAATCACTAGATACAACACAGAAGATTTTGAGCTAATTGTATGACACAAAACAACGTAAGAGCAGGTTAAAAGCTCAGTTATGCACAATACTTGTCTCAATACAAAAGCTTCTGTTCTATAGTACTGCGAATATAAAAGTAGAAATATTTTTCAATGCGAATGACCCTGAATTGAGTATCGTACAGCAGCAGCAGCACATGTGCAGTCAGCCTTACCTTCAGAGTGGTGGGAGAGTGTGAGCAGGCTGACACATGAAGCCCCAATCCCAGAGCCAAACACAGTGATGCGGTTAGAGTCTCCTCCAAAGAAGCCAATGTTTTCACTGATCCACCTCAGAGCCTGGATCTGGTCCAGAAGTCCATAGTTCCCTTTAGCCGCTTGGTCTCCAGTACTGAGGAATCCTGCGGCACACAAAGACGGAGAAAACATGAGCTTAAGCAGTCCATAAAATGCATACTTGCTGTAAAGTGTGACACTGTTGATTACAAAACAACATTTTAAGATATGTCCGCTGAGCTTTGTCCCACAATACCTAAACACATACACATCTTTGTGAATAATGACTCTGATGTCTAGGATGATGATGTCTTCCACAACCTTAACATAACGTACAGTTGTCATGTTCCCAACCAGGGTACAAGGACTTGTGAGGGTATATGGCACGCAAAGTTTTCTCCGAGGTACTTGGAATGATTTCAGGCTTTAAAAGAAGCTTATCTTGTAAAATATTTTTATAGTTTTGTTATTTGTAGTTCATTTTGAATCATTTTTTGAGAATTTGAGGCACCAGTTCAAATCATATTTACTGGCATTATACCACAGTGAACCCATGTATTTACCTAAAACCCAAGTTAGCTTAGGGAATACTGGCTTGGTTGGAGACTAATGGTCTACATCAAATACTTCTCTGTTTCTAGAACACGCTGATAAGTGTGTGCACACCACCAGTTGGGAACCACTGCTCTATATTTCATTAAGATGGACAATATGATGCTGCGCTGAAGGCTGTGCAAATATGACTTATAATGTGACATGACTGCTGCTCAAATAGGAGCCATCTGAACCTTATGAGAAATCAATGGCCTGTCTCTCTGCCTGAACACCCATCATCAGATATATTGACTGAATACATTCACGTTGGAAATGTTGGGACACAATGGATATGCTGTGGATAAAATGTTTTGTTTCATAGATAGATGAGGCTTATGCAAACAGGATTGGGTTCGTAATAGTCATAATATAATGAAATTAAACTAAACAAATATGGTAAAACTAGAACCATTTATACAGTATAATACATTTGCTTGTTGTGTCTTGTGTGTTTACCCTGAAAACTAAGTGTGAGATAAATCATTTAATAACAGATGTTTTCAAAAAGAACTTCACTATTCTTATAGCAAAAAAGTACATTTACTGTGTCTTCTCCATTCAATCTAAATCCTTAAACTCCTCACAAACTAGTTGATGTGTGCTGTTATGTAGCTGCTGCTATTTGGCATCTCTCTCGGGCACATCAGAGCTGGAGTTAACAGACCATCCTCTTTTTCTCCTGGGCCCGAGCCCTAGTGAATGATGGGTAATCGAGAGTCACCGCAGAAGATCAAAGCCCAGCAATCTCCCAAGCCCCAATGGTCGACTCAGTGTCCATCACAGCTGCGAGCATACATGCAAGGTGGCAGCTAAAGAGCAGTATGTACAGCCATTACCCCCCCTCCCCACATCAACTACTCTCTACCCACCGTTTGATATCTCATGTTCCCGGTGCACAAGATAATGCCGCATTTTGTTTGGGTAAATGTGCATGAGAACATTGCGTCTTACATGTATTTCATGGTCTTTGCCTTTATATAATAGTGGATATAGTATGTCCTGAGGCAGCGAAGAACAGACTACAAGAACAAAGCTACTGTCTAAAGCAGAAAGCAAAGAGACTGAACCATACGGAGTCTAAATAAGGACTAAATTAGCTTTCAGAAATATTCAGAAGCACTGAAGATGCACGGTGTAACCTTGATGCTATTGCAATGTTTTTGTTGTTGGTGATTTCCTATTTCATTGCATCAATTAGAAAACCTTAGTGTAATTGAATACCAGATAAATCTGATGCCATACTGTCAAGACAAGAAGTTGTTGTATACCCTCATTTACAAACAGAATAGTTACATACTACTTCAACTGGATCATAACAGGTATAAACAAGGATCTGCCTTTATTGCTTATTTGCAAAAAAATCCAGGATATGCACTTCTTCAGTTTGTTTTTCAATGCTTTGTGAAATAGATCTTTTTTCCCTTTTTCACTAATTAAAAAGTGGTTTCTTTTTATACAGATAGACTCTGCCTGTCCACCATTGGCTAACCCACCTGTCAATCTTTGCCCACCTGAACTTTTGGAGATGCATCCGGTGACCAGACCAAAATACAGAGATGGAGTTTCCAGGCAATCAGCAGGTATTGCACTACAGCAGCTCGATACATTAAAAAATAAATACAAGACTAAAAATAACTATAAAACATTGATGCACGAGCTCCACTCCATGTAAAATTGTATTATCTGAACCACAGTTTGACAAACGTTGGTCTCCTAATGGGCAAAAAGACATTGATTTTACTTTCACAGCGCTCTAGAATTTGTTGCTGCTACAGACATCAGTTTGCCAGTTCCAACTTTAGATAAACAAACATTAGGAAAAAACACATGCTGCTCCAATGGCCTCATTATCCGTTTTGTGGAATATGTCAAGCTTGCCACGTGTCCTTTGCCCTCTTTGCTAGCTTTAATGTCGGCAATTTCCACCTAATAGATGCAACAGTTGTATGCCTCATCGGTTTGCTTTCATGACCCTTTGTGCCCGGCAGATAAATAGGTGAGTATATAAGGATGGTGGATAGCAGAAGATGTAGCAAAGCTGTAGACAAATTGTTCAGCAGATGGTCTCCCTGAGACGCCTCCCTCATGATGCCACACACAGAGCACACACAGAAAGCCACAGAGACAAACAGACAGACTTTGGGTCCTCCAGTGTCCTGTCCCATCACTGAAGGACAACCGTCTTTCAGTGGCCTATATTAACACCCATTTATTAAATCATAAACATTATATCAAAACAAGCTAAGCATTTCAAAGTGTCAGCTAAGGATGCACAGTTGGGTCAAAAGCTGCACAGTTGGGTCAAAAGCTGCACATTTTGGCATAACGTTTAAAGAACCTATTACATATTGTCGCTAAATTGTGAATTCTATTACTAAAGCATATCACAAATCAAACCGCAATAACAATACTGTATTTTTCCTCAAATTACAGTTGTAACATTTCGTGGCAAAAGAAACATTTTTTTCATTCAAAGTCCACTTTCAACTCCAACTTATACCAATGCCATAATCCCCTCAATTATTAACAATGCAACTATTGTCTGGCCATTATAATTTTTTTTTGCTGACATAATTGCAACTGTGCAATTTAGTTTTCCTATCAAGACTCAAAACATTAGAAAATGTGTTTTAGAAAGACTTTAAGATAAATAAAGATATATTTTTATGCAAAAATGCTAACAGTGTCTATTTACTATGTCCATTATATTATATTTTTAAAGTAATGTAAATAGTTTATCTTGATGCAGCTGTTGCTTATATGTATATAATATATAATATATATTTCTTTCTGCTTAAAAGAAAGCGGTCATTAAAATGTGGCAGCAGAACCCAATCCTATCTCAGACAACAAGACCTGCTGCAGGCGCCATTTTAAAAATACATCTCAAATAGCTGCCGGATATGTTTTAATTGGAAAGGTGACAGAAAGTATTTTCTTTGGAAAGCAATTAAGATAGCAAAGTAATTGTGTTTATGCATGGCTATTTCTACCTTTACATTTATAGTGCTCTTTTCAAAGCTACGTCTCAAGGATGATTCTTGGACAGAACATATTGGTTACTCAGGCTTCTTTGCTTTAACAAGCTGGAAAAAATAGTGCTATTATCTAATAAATGAAATGATGGTATAATTTGGTTTAGCCCAGAGCCTAGTCTTTATGCCAGGACCTACAAAAGGAAACCTAATGTACTAGGATGACGAGATGAAGGACAGCTAGTTATCAGCACGACAATAACAGATGTTTTTTATTACCAACAGTAATGTCACATCTTTTATTACAGATTATATAATTGTTTTGTGGAATTAACCATCACAAAGAGCGTCCTTGTCAATACTACCTAATTGATCGCAAAAAGTAAAATCAACAACCTTAATTTACTATAGCCTCTCAAGCATAAATTCATTGTGGTAATTCGCATAAAAAACGTGTCTAAAAACGGTTGGCAGCTAAGTAACACAGATGACAGAACTAATATTAACCACGATTGTCCAGCAGATGTTACCTTCACTAAAAACTGAAACAATCTGTGACAATGTAATAAAATGAATGATGTATACAACAATAAGGACAATCTAAAATTAACAAGTGTCTTTGTGTTGCCTTATCTGAATCCTATTCTTCTTTATCACAACCAAAGTTATGAGTGCTAAAACACATTCTGCAGTTCTTTCTTAACAGATAAAATCATACTAAAAACCTAGTCCTTTGCTGCATACGAGCTGTATTCACTCTCCTCCTCACTTTGACATATCTTTTGTCTGCCGGCTTCAGTTGAGCTTTACCTTGATCTCCGAGTTGGGTCACACGTGTCACCTTATATTGTCCTTCAGCAGAAGATTGTGTACCCAGTGTATAATGCACTGAATGAAGCTATGCCACTGGCCCTGTCGTGGCAGCTGCCTAATGCATACAGCCTCACACAGTCTTCTCCTCTCTTTGTGCCAGGGGAGTACAATGACAAAAAGTGATGCCACATAATGCTTTTTGCAGTGTTGATGACCCTTTTATCAATAAGTGTGCCACTCTCGCTGTCCAAGCACAAGCCTCTGTGCTTCCTCTTTGCATTGATATTGCTTTATTGATTATGATTTAAATGTGTGTTTCCAATAGGCTACAGTCATAAGTCAGCGGGGAAGCGGAAAGAGGTGATGATAATGATCGCTCTAGATTCCAGACATCTCTCTTACAGCCTGGTCTCAGATAATGGAATGTGTGTAGAAGGAAATGGGAGGGGAGCCCGCAGTGTTTCTCATCAGTTCAGACTATGGCAGCGCAACATAATCTTATTTTCTCTAATAGTCTAAAACAGAATGTAAACACATTTTTATAATAATTACAAATGGACAGGAACATTGGCTGATATTGGTGGTCACAATTACTATCCATGTAATCCTCATAAACCGTAAATGAATAAGTGTGCAAGCTTGGACAAATTTCTGCTGGGTCTTCACTCTGTGTTTACATTATGTTTTAATGTCTATGTTAAATTAAAGGAGACAAACTATGCAGATTTGTTTGCTTGTTTCCCCATCAAAAACAGATGGAGTTCTGTGTGTTGAGATACTATTCTTTTCCCTCTAAGCCTCCGAAAACACTGTTCTGAATGTCCCAGATTTGTAACGTCATAGGTAGATCTAAGAGATATTCAGCATTGTTCTCCACAAATCACCCAGACTTACTTTGAGTATTTCTGCAGCAGTAACAGTAAAGGCAAGATTATTTCATGTGACTGTAATGACTGTAATGTGTATACCAGCTATGTGAGTCTGTTACTGTGATAACACTTATTTAATTCAGAGGTAAATTTATTTGTGTTTTTGTTCTTTTGGAGTCAATCATTATTAAGAACTAACTAATCCATAATGTACTTTCTTTATAAAACTTGTTTTTTTTTGTCTTATTTAGGCCGTCTTTATTAATACTAGATCTTAAAATTGATTGCAAAACTGAGTCTAACTAATTTAAAACACATACTGTATATAAATGAGTATGCACCAGTAATCCGACAGTATACCCACAAAATAAACGATGTAGGAATTTCTAGCTTGTTATCGCGCACACATGTGGACAGAGGCAGGGGGAGGACAGGGAGGGAAGTAATGACGTAACAGGTTGAAAGTTTTCTAGCTTCCTCGCTAAATTCAATGCTTTTGAATGGTTTTTGGCTGTGACTCTGCGCTCTCATCCTCTCTCTCTCGTTAGGGGTCCGGGTTAACAAGGATGTCTGTGTCCAAACTCCTCTCTCTTCTGCTTCTTCTCGGGGGAAATAAAAAGACCCACACAGTCACAGCCTCAACAAAAGACAGCGCGCTTCCCCCTCCCCGAGTCACCTCCCTCTCTCCCCAAAGCCAGGCCGGGCTGAATGGCGTCCTCTGGGGTGTGGATGAGAAGCAGAGAAGGGAAGTGGCCACCCTTCACACTGACGCATAAAGGCCCAGTGTGTGAGGTTCGCTTTGGGCAGCACCCACAGGTCCATGATCCGCTCTGGGACGCATTCCCACAAGATTCACACTCATTTTTAGAGCCTGTGGGGGACAGCTACAGTTGAACCCCATGATGGATGTTCACTGGAGAATCAGACTTACAATTATTATCCAATATGTTAGTATTGTTCTAATCTGTTGAATTTTATAAGGATTGGTTTGAAGAATTTTTAACCTTGAGACTACTTTAGTTAGTTTAGCTAAAAATGTTTCCTTTAAGTCAATGTTTGAATTAGTAGGGCTGTGCAATAAATGAAATGTAATCCAGTCTTCCTCCATAAAACCCACAGCATTCCTATGAAAAATGTGGTATGGATCAACTCTGGACTTCTGTCTTGTTTATAGAGTGTAAGATAAAAAAAAAAAACTATACAAATTGGAATTTTTTGTCAAATTTGCATTTGCAATTACTTGAGATCACAGTTTGTTTGTTTTTTAATCAATATTTTCAGACTTTTCCCCTGAATGTCTTGTATTTAACAACAAAAAGAACAAAAAAGCAGTGACTTGTTAGCTCACTAGTTAGCTACAAAAGAAAGAGAATTGTAAAAGAAACCCTAAGAGTGTCCTGGCCTCTTGGATGTTGGTGTAGTTCCAGAGCCCCAAAGCCCGGCAGCAGCAGAGTGTGATGTGAAACCAGAGGACGGCAGGGACAAACAGAGGAACACAGCAGAATAGACAGAGGGGAGAGAAGGGTCGCTCTGCACAAAAAGCTCCTTTATGAGAATCTACATGGTGCACCATTTGCACATCGCACAATCTTCTGTCCCAGAGCTCGAGAGGAGCCACATTCAACACTGTCACCTCCACAAATGACTCTTTCCACATGAAATGAAGAGATGATCATGGAGAAATCAGGCAGAATTCTTTGAAAGAGAATTTATTCACAGGTTCAGGGTCCTGCTGGCCTCAGTTCTAAATCAGTAAAAATACTACATATACTGATGTTCATACAGACTGGCTCACATGTGCCTCCTCTGAGAGCACAGGGAAATGGTCCAAAATGCAGAATCACATCAGAGACATCATGCCTAACACTACAGTAAATCTGCTCCGGTTCACATCACAGCCTTAAAACCAGATCTCCTCCAGTGACACAAAGGCCAGCGGCTGATGAAGAGCTGATACTATAAGTCGGACATGTGTGTGTGTATTGCATAGCCCTACATGTGACCACAGGGTTGCCTAATCTGATTGTGTGATGTATCGTGTTCAGGCCAGTATTCAAGGGCTTTGGGACAGCCGCCTGGCTGTAACTACAAATGAGCAGTTTGCATATGCATGACCCCTGGCATCAGAGAGTCACTCAATCAATCACTTCACACGAGCAGCAGCGGCTGTCCACTCCAAGTTTTGTTCTCCTTCACCTCTGGCCCGTCCAACAGCAGCTCTGCCCTCTAGCCTGTGCCTGCTGTGTCACTTATGGTTCGCATAAAGCTTACTTTGATTGGCCCCATTATGTAATACTCGCCCTTAGTTTCTGGGATTTAGCGCCCTATTGTTTCAGCAGCTCTGCAGAGAGTGTTGAGTCAAAGACAAGAAAATGCTTTTACATTAGATGCATTTTGCATCTCACATCTGGTGCGGAGGTGTGCTGCTTCTCCAGAGAGGAAGACCCTTGTGTTAGAGTGGCAAACGTGAGGTTAAGTTGCAATTTGGTTCTACTCAGTGGAACACAGAATGATCCCATGTGAAAGATAGCCCTTCTTCGCTCACAATTGACTCTGTGCAAGGAAACCATTTATTTTTAGATTGCTTGGCTTTGACAGACTAACACAGCCTTTTATAAACATACAAGTGCCTTTTGATGAAGTGTCTTTAACATGTTGTCAGAGAAAAACACTCACAGCTCACTGTTCACTGTTCACTTTATTTACTGCCTGATTCTATCGTCATTTTAGACTGACATAGTGAAAACCCCATGAACAGAAACAGAAAGTGAACATGTCTAACATATTTGTAAAATGTTAGCTTTTGAAAATATAAACCAGCCAAATGACTTCTGTGCACAAAGTGAAGTATGTGAATTGAATAACTAACTTCTATTAAAAAGCAACAACAACACATACTGTTCTGTATCCAGTGGAAATAGTGCAATTGTCTGGGTCATTTTCTCTGACAGGTCATTCAAATTTACATTTTAAATACAGGCAGTAATCATATTAAGCGTCCAAACTTTCTGATAAAGTGTGTCTATGCAAATGAAGACTTGTCAATATAATACTTGCATCATTTAAAGTCAGGGCATTGCATCATCATTGCATTAGCATCTGATCAAATCACTGAATTAAGTGGAGTTCTGCTCTGTAATTTAGATGACACACTCCTGTTTACAGTATTAAGATTAAGCATAATCTATGCAGACAGTAAAGTGCAGTATTTATAGGCCTGTGAGGACAGACAGTGTGCAGTGAGGCGCTGTGATACCAGCCTTAGATCAGAGCGTGGTTATCAACAGCACATCGCTGGAGCGAGAGGAGAGAGAGGTCAGCTTTTAGAGCACTTTAAAAGGCCAACTATTAGGAGAAACTGTAATGAGCCAAGTTTTCTCTTTCTAAACCTTGCATAATGATCACCAACATACATAACATGGCTCTAGTAAGATGCAGTTTTGCTCTGTCTGCAATTAAAAACGCTTCCAGCACGATTACTAATCAACAGCAACAATTTGATGAACATCTGTTATCTTGAGATCTATTTTGGTGCCATGTAAAAAAGATAAATGCTTTGTTTTTTGGATTAGTGTAAGGATACTTTTGGCTGCAGTGGGAGTATCAGTGCCAGCATCAGTGTGTGTGTACTGCTTCGAGCTGCATTTTATTTCACAAGATGAGTCGTTTTCTTAACTGATTATATATAGTTAGACCTGCATTACCTTTAGAACTATTTACAAATATGAAGGCATGGTCGAAGTTAGTTCAGGGTATATATGCCATTTTAGCTTCAAACAAACATGTAAATGAGCAAAATCAGTAAATGACTATCGTATCGTATTTGTAATAAATCAGGGTAAACCACACTTCGGTCTGGGAGCATAATTACTGCCTACACAAGCTGTGAGGATTTAGTTTTAAGTGGGATGAAACGACATTCAAAATAATGAGGCAGGCAAAGCCACAAAGACATTTTAAGATGCAGATTGTACACTGCTCTGGGGTGCTAGCACTTTGTCCATCTATTCCTTCATTTTCCATTGTCTAATGATGTAGGGTAGTTCTGGATGACCTAAACCTTTTTCAGATAAGGTGAACGTTGGGCTGGAGAAGCCGTAGGTTATTTGCAAAAGATTATGATTTGACATTTTAGATGATGCATAAAGCTTTCTTTAACCATCACCACACTTGTACCTTTCCTCTCAGTATCAACTTGACTGTCATTTGTTTTCCCGAATTAGACACTAGTCATAGCTCCTCTACATGATGATTTGCTTTCAAAACAATAGTTAAACCAATGTAAATAATGATTTGCACTGACATAAAACAACTAACTAAAAATAAAACATGAGATAAATATTTAAAATGGGTGTCATTTTGCAAACAGATGCAATAGTGAATTGTGTAACCCTACCAAAACTAGATCATGCATCTTCCACACACATATAAGTGTATGCGTGTGTGTAAGGCAGTGGGCCACCAGTCCACAACTGTGTAAACCCAATGACTGTGCTAACGCCACGTTTGTTAGTGAGGCACAGAGCTTCCAGCCAAGTGTGCATTTGTTTGTCTGTGCTCGTGTGCAGCAGCAGCAGCAGCAGTAGTGGCAGTGGCAGGAGAAAGCATGGCAGGGCGGGAGCATGCAGTATACCGCGATGGGCCTATGGATATTAATCACCAGGAGGAGCATGGTTGTGTGGCGCCGGGCCGAGATGGATGGGGTGTGAGCGCAGTGATGTCACCCTGACAAATGGAGCGGCCATGTTGGCTGAGACTCGCACTTCGCCTCTCATTTCAATTAGTTCCTCACACAACAGGCCATCTACGCCCCATCTGCAGGTTACACACGTATGCACAAATAAGCCCGAGGCACAAAGCGGCCGCCCGCCTAACCTGTGCACATAAGACCTCTAACAAGCACTGCAGCAACACAAGGGTGCAGAGCTTTTAATATTTCTGACTCATACTGATGAGTACATGATGAAGGTGAAAAAGCTGCTGGAATTAGCAGCAGTTGTAAAAGTAGTACTAGAAGAAGGTAGTGCTAGGGTGAAGGACTGTGCAAACTAATGAGCTGACTTTGTGAAGTGGAAACCTTAAAGACAGTTTAAAGAGAACATACTATGTAAAATCTGTTTTATTATCTTTTGCTTAATCAGAGTTGTATTTTCATTGATTGATATGTATTGTTACGTGTGATGTTTGCTTATGAGTCAGAACATGTAAGTTCCAGTTGTATTTATGTGATGGAATGAACTATGAAGAGTCTGGGCCTCTTTTGAACTTGAAAACACAGAACAAAATGGTAAAATCATGATTTATTAGTTTAATATTACTTTCCTGAAACAAGAAACAGGCTTACTGAGCAATAAGTCTTCCAGTCAGAACTTTAACAAAGCCTCCACAACAAAATATTTTTTTCCACAGGACTATATTTTTCAATATTTATTCACAGGGGCGCATTAACCCTACATATATGTGTAAGCACAATAGTGTGAGCTGATTCCTCTCTTCCTCTTTACTTCTCAATCATACCCTGGTTTTAAGGAAAACTGCAGAAAAATGGGGAGTGTCTTGTCTAAGGACACAACAAAAGTGTGGCATTTAACAGGGTTCTTCCATCTAACTAATCCAAGTAAATTCTGGCATCAAGATTTCTTAATTTGAGGAGACATTTGCTTTTCAAATAAATTGTTCTATTGGACTTTCTTCTGGGAATTCACCTGAGTTACTCTAATTTGATGTTCAGAGCTTCTTCCTATATATTTATTCCTACTGCTATACTATGCTGTAAAAAGACAGTTATGTTTTTGTTTTGCCCTCACCATTTTGACAGTCTATTAAAATTGTGGGGCAAACGTACAGGGAAGTAATTAAGACTGCTCAGCCACTTCTCCTTGTATAGACCGCCTATAATATTAACCTTCTGAAGTTGTTCCCGGGAAGATGAAGCGATACCCACCGCCACTGATGTTAAGCTCAAACTTGGCCTGCATCCTCTGGAGAACTGCCTTAAATCCCCAACTTAGCTCTCCATTGCGCAGTCAGTGCCCCAGTTCAAGACTACTCAGCCTGGCCTGCCCCTGTGAAGTTACCCCCCAGCACCATGCACCATCCACTGTCCAACAAATCAAATGAAGAGTAAATACGATGTGGTGATTGTGGGGCTAAAACAGTGTCAGTGCAGAGGAGTTGTTCGAGGGCAAAGTTCAGCTACCTGGAGAGAATTAGACGTGCTCAGGCTCAGGGCGAAACGCTTTCCTTTATTGATGACAGACAGTTAAAAATAAGCCCTTTCCCCCTTTGTTAGCAGGATCTAGTAAGTAACAGGAGCTTAAACGCCTTGGAGATCTTTTAAACCTGAGTCCACTTTGTCAGAGCTGTGAAGGCTGCTACCTCTTTTTCCACATCACAGAGCAAATGGACGCTATTACCATTGGCCCAAATAATTGCTCGGTTTGCCATGGTGTCGGCACTTCATCAAATTGATATTGTGGGAAAACACATGGGTAGTGGCCAGTGCGCCGCTCACGAACACAGCCCCGCTCTGCCAGCTCTCACTGGCCAGAGCGGTGGATAAAGACGGACAGACTGGCTGATTGTTGACATGAAAATGAGTGAGTGAACAGGCTGAATGTACTACTCGCTTTGATGTTTGAAAAAAACTTGTTTTAAAGGTGCACTGTGTAACTTTTCTGGTGGGGAGTCCAGCCCCTGTCTCAAAGGCTCCAAAGACGTTTTTGTTAAAAAGTTCCTTAGTATGGCATTAAACCTAGATATAGAGTTATTTCAATACCTACTTAAAAATAGCTTGAAAAACATGCTTTGATACAGTGCGTGGTCACGCCTCTCCACAGATCTGACTTTTATCTTGGCAGACCCATAGAGATCTCTAATTTTAAAGCAATATTATGTGACATTCTATAAACAAAGCATCATCATCTCTATGAAAAATCTCACACAGTGCACCTTTAAAGTGTCTATAACAGGTTGAACAACTACTTTTTTACAAATCAGTTAGGATCTAGCCAGGCTAGCACCACCTAGTGCCTCTGCTCCTTTTCATTTCACTCCAGCAACTAGGTCAAGAATTTCGGTGTTTGTTGCTGCTTGAATCAAGCTTGAGCGACGATCGACCAATCAGCAAACAGAATTTAAGCGGTGACATCAATCTTTTTCCGCAAGTTTGCTGTCGAAAATGTAGATTCAAATGTCACCTTTTTTATGATGTCACGGTGCCGCCCTAGCCTGATGTATCAGCCGGTTTCATTTACCTACATTACGTAACGTCCGGTAAAAATCAAACGGCAGTGACTGGTTAATACGAAAAAGAACCTACCTATAGAACAAACAAGCTCCAATGCTGAGACGTCAGAAAGTTTCTATGGAGTGAAATAAAACCGGCTGATACCTCAGGCTAGTTAGGATCAATCATCAGTTTAAGGATTTTCTAAACATTTTGATACACAAATCATCATTAGCTTAGTTTCATTTTTACCTTTGCCTTACCTCTCTCTATAAATATTTAAAAATATCAAACATCCTTTATAATCAATTGTCAAGAAACAATAAATTATTCTTCCCTTAGAGATGGTTACACTTGAAGATATACTTTCACAGTGTTTACATTTGCTGCAGATGGATGGTTTAATGCTTCAGTTCAAAATTGTGAGCTATTTCACACTTTATAATAGATACATTATGTATGCAGACTTCAGCAAGTCTCTTGTAAGGGCGCTTGGTCTCACACATCCCTTTGTTGATGAAACATGTTCTCTCACCCTCAGAACAAATGTAAAATGGATGAAAGCCTTTTGAAACAGTGAACACCATAACACTTGCACACTACATTGTCATATGCAACACTGTAAGACGTTTGCATCCTATATGACCTACAAAGAATGGTCTTGTCTTCTCCAACGATCCAGGTTCAAAGCGATACAAAAGCTTTTTTTTTTCATTTCACTTCACTGTAGTTTCGTTTAATCTAGTGCCCTAAAGACGTAGCAACAGCAAAAGGTTAGATCAGGCCGGTGTTTCATCTGCTCTGCGTGGGTCTCAGGGGAGGCCTCTATGCGCTCATCTCCACAGCTTGGCGATTGGAGATTGTGCCAGGGCTCTGTTTGTTTGGCCTTCTTTCCCCTCTTCCTCCAAATCAGGTTGAAATCTGCCTGACAGTTCGACAGCACGGTTCGGGCCCCACTGGAGCTACCCCAAGATAAAATGTCACCAAGCTTTGTTCCACACAGCGGCCCTGCTCAGACACACTGTACACCTGTGAGTCTGCGAGAGAGAGGGGAGAGGGGGCTATTATTTTATGGGCTGTCACAGACTTTGCGTCACTGCAGAAAATTGCCTTTGATTGACAAGTTGATTAGAGGTAAGGACCTGTGGGATATTTGATTAAATAAAGGATAAATCATATATGCCTCATCAACAAAGCTAATGTAGCAGGTCTGATTGAGGTCTGAGTGAAAGGATAAAAGCCTCAACTACCTTTTTAGAACAACATCTCAAGACATTTTGTGACACCTGTTTCCACAATTCTGCAGTTTAATTTGACTTTTCCTTTACAGAGTTTTCTTTGGTGGCACTTCAATATCATGTTAATGACTATGACTATTTTTTAAAAAGACTGAAATAGAGTTAGCACTTCCTCAAAGGTCCAGATGTTGTAATGGAACCATAAAACTTACAAACAAAATGCGTGTGGGTTCTTGTTTTGTGAGTGGAAGTAAAAGAAGAGCCATTACAAAAAAGCTAACAACAAGAGCATACTGACAGCACACTTGGTCTTGGGGAATAAAACATAAATAGGACACTGCAAACTAACAGTGAAAAAAAAAAAAAAAAAGCTTTCCAGTTTCATAAAGCAATGTAACAAATGACGACAAAAAACAAGCCAATAGGCTATTGTGAATTCTGTAATTTCCACACTTTGACTATGATATAAAAGGTCAAAATCTTTCCACATTGCTTTCATTTTCATGGATCTAATCACATGCCTCGTCTTGTCTTGAAAAAATTGTGCCTCGTCCCACCTCTATTGGGGGCGTTTCCACTAGCCCTGTTAGTACGTACTTGGCTCTGCTTGAATCTACTATACTCGGTCTGGTTGTGTTTCATTACTCTTTAAATAAGATATCTCTACAGGATACAGTCGGCAATGCGTTACAGTATAGGAAGCTACGCTGTTAACCTCTTTTGAGACATTTTCTGGTGAATTGAGTGTATTTTTAGCACAACTAATTCAAGTCGAGTCACAACTACTTTTAAATGGAGGTTGTTGGTGTGTTGTTATGGCAGAAACGTAAACAGAAAGTTAAAAAAGGTATAAAAAAAGCATTTAGCATTTATCTCAAAGCTATCATTAGCATTCTTGGATATATTTACATTGTTGGAGCGCTAGATCACTTTTTCATCCCCATGTCTTTGTATCTATATTTGACACAATATTTCCTTAAGTCCACAATTGCTGTTGTAGTTGTTGAGCAGTGAGTGATAAAATTGTTGTTCTGATGCACTCTCAATGTTAAGTCTCCCCCACGCAAGTCTGTTAGTGGGCGTGGCTTTTGATGCCAACGGTAACTACATTCATGGAAAATCGCAACAGTTTGACAATCAGTGTAAGAACAGTTTTGTCTTTTTTTGGCCTGGTTTAACCAAGGCTAAGAAGATACTAAAAATGTACCTGGTCCCAGAGAAACAGGACCCAGTAGAGCCAAGTAAGTATCAGGGTTAGTGGAAACACCTTTCAAATATTCAGCCATTCAGTTCTTTGTTTAATATTTAACTTGAGTAAAGGTTTGTTGTGGTTAAAAAAAAACTGAACATGTGCGTACAGGACACATTTACAAGAACATTCTGAAATATTAAGGCTATAGGGGAAAACCATTAGGCTTTTCCTACATTGTCCCATTATTTACACAGCAGTCCCACTCCATCTCCCAGTCTATTATGTCCCTAACGATGCTTGGACTCACAAGTGGACTAGTCGTGCTGCAGCCCAAGTAGGATCGGGCTGTTTCTACTGTCAGCTCCTGTTAGCTCAACCCTTATAGTTCCACTAAGCACACACACTCATCCCAGAGGATCCCCTGCTCGCCCGCCAGCCCTCAGCCCCTCCCTCCACCAACCACCAACCTCTCAATAAATTAATAACAGAAGGAGGCACTCTTGCAGGTAATCTGATTAAATACGACATGGCTGCTTTAAAGACCGTGCTGACCGAGCAGAAAGAAGACAGGACGTTGTCAAAAGAAATTGTCACTATACTCGTACATGACCCTCGCTGCCCCGGGTTTGCTTTCACACACACTATGGTTGCAGAATCTACTTCGTTTTCCAAGGACATGCAAGGCCGCGATTAGATAGAAAAACGTTATATGCGCCGTGGATTACTAAGCTTGTCAGTCGCCTAATTTGAGCCAATTCCCACCAGATCTCTTAGCTTAATTGAATTCTGCTTGCATTAGTAGTTTTATGAGTTCATATGTTTTGAACCGCATGAAGCATGCCGCAGAAGTCGATGCATTTTTCCAGGGCACATACTTCAAAACAGACAAGCAAGCGGCGAGAACCCAGACGCCAGCGATACTCGGGGGAATTAAAAAGCGTGTAACCAATTTCTGACAAATTTGCCCAGGGAATTGTATTAGCCATGTAGAGAAAAACTAATAAAGAGATTTTCTCTGCTAAAATTGAGTTTTAAATCAGTTGCTTTGTAATTGCTATATTATTTGCATAAAAAGCAGTGCAAGCCAATTAAAGGTATAGCGCTTAGAATATGTATTAGGAGTTTGGAGGCAGAATTCAGCAACTGGAGGTATTAGCATGTTAAAAACTTAGAGGAGTTTTTATCTATTGCTTTACTGTCGTTAAGTTTGTCAATGGCCCTGCTTCATAAAAGATCATTTTATTATTGTACACCTATAATGAGACTTTTGCTGCACTGGATTTTGCTGGACAAATGAGGGATTACACTGACTCATGCAAATCATAAGTTTGATTTGTCTTTGATTCAGACTCAAATATACATAAACAGCTCATATATCAAACAGTTAGTTTGTTTTGTCCTTGTGCTCAGATGAAGGTCATCTTATCCTAAATGCAATGCTGTACAACAACTTTTTAAATCAAAAACAGGCTGAGTGCTTTACTTTTGTTGTCGGATTTTCTACAAAAGATTTTAGCCTACAGACAACCACTTAAGCATATTCAAATGGAAAAGTTCCTCCACTCCAAAGTGCACAGAATTATATGCAACCCCTTTTGTCATGACACCTTTGGCAATTATAAAAACACTCTTGTTCTTATAGTGAGTATGAAATTATTTTGGTCTTTTCATCGACACTCCATAATCTAATAACCAACCACAATCTAAACAGTGAGCTCTATTCTCACTAAAATGTTAATGTCCTATAAAAGCTACTTGTATTATAATAGATTTCACAGTTTTTCTCACTCAAACTTTTTGCGTGCAGACTACTAAGTTGTTCTTCTCTGAGCTGCGTCTCTCAGCCCTCTCCTCTCCCCTCGGGCAGCTGAGGCTGCTGAGGCAGTATCAAGCCTATAGAGAATGAATGAGATGACAAGCCCTCTCACTCAGAAGGAAAGCACTCATTATACAGATTGCTTTGTGGCGTTTCTGGGTAACCAAGGCCAATGTCACCCTGCCTGCACAGTCTGGCCTCAGCCTGAACTGGCACGCTCACTTTAACTCCTATCAGGCCAATGTCCCATCATCGAGCTGACACACTTTAGTGGTTAATCTACCCCATCGCTTACATTTGCTCAGCCAGAGGATCAGAATGTAGTAAATGCATGGAGTATGCAGATGAATGGAATGCAAATGCAAAAATTATAATTAAAAGTATGCTAATTTAAACTTACCGAAAACAGTTGTTTATATACTACAGTCAAATTTATTTTGCCTTACAGGGTCAAAATAAGAGTGCATTGTTGGCAATTTCTTCTTTGTAAAGCAGGAAGTGTGCTGTTAGCTCTACTGTGAAGGCAAAACTCTCTGAGGCCACTAGAAACTGCAAAAAAGAGCTCATAAAGTTGTGGTGAGTATTAGTAGGCTAGCACTAAATAATATAAGTGAACAAAAATATGTAGATTGCTCCAAAGTGATTAAAATGTTTTCTTTTTCAGATTTTCAAGAAAATCTGACCTCAGCACTTTTAATGTTGGATCATTGTTTCTAATACTCTGCTACTGTATTATTAAAGTACACAAATGTTCTAAATCTGCCCACAAACTGGCAAACAGGAGTAGAGCAGAACTTAAACAGATAGAGAGACAGTATAAGGACGTGTGATTGGTCAGAACAGATATCTGCAGCAGACTTGGCTGTAATTAGAGCACTGTCACAAACTACTGCATTAAGTGAGTACAAAGTTATTTCTTTTCTCCATTTTGACCTGAAATCTGTAAATGTGGCTAGTTTGCACTAAAATAGATCAAAAAATGACTGGATTTGTAAAAATGCTGACAAATTATTGCACACACACACACAAAAAAACTTGATTTAGTGCTGCTTAGTTTCACTTTAATGTGTGTTTTCATGTTTTAATTTGAAAGCTGCAGCCTGAAGCGCTTTTAGCAATTCATTAGACTGATAAATAATTTCAGAACGATTTCTCTGCAAGATCTTTCTAGTCATTCATACGTTTGAATATATATTAAATGCTCCTGATCTTATAGTGTCAAGTGGATTGCATTAAAAAGGACTATCCACATGAATAAAAAAGACAGCTGTTAAGTCATGCATGTATGCCTACAATTATATCCCCAAATGCAATCTGATTTACACTGACAAAATCCACCCATACCACCGCATTATTTAGGCATTTACTTTGCCTAGAGGTCAACAATCTTGCATATTAACTCCAACAACAATGTCAATAGAGGCAGTAAAAACAGGCACTCTCTAATGTAGGCAGGAATTGTGAATCTTATTAGCGGGCCATCTTGTTTGGCTCAATGCTTTAGCGGCAGCAGCCCCCTCCGGCTCCATTCGATAGCATCAGCACTCACAGCGAGCAGGTGCACAACACAAAATAAAGCCAATTGTGTTGATCGAATCATGGGCAATTCTTCCCACAGACGTTTTTTCCTTTACCGGGGCATCTGCAAACTGGTGTGGATATGGTTTCAAATGTCTGCTATTGCACGAGCTGGGCATATGCTACTAATATGAAATGCTTTCTTTTACTGTGGTGCAGCGCAACAAGTGGTGCGCTGAGAAGCAGGAGGTAAATTGTATTGACTAGTCTGCACATATTACCATGCGGGGGAAATGGTGGAGTGTCTCAGTGTCTTGATTGACAGTCTCCTTAATTATATCAACCCAACCTCGAGTCCCACATGTGAGCAGTTTTCATAATTGGCTCTGCACTTTTTCTCTATATGTAACCTAAAGTGGAAGCTCGCTGACAGAACAGGCATTGGTCCTCAGACGTATCATTTGGGCGATTACAATGTACTGGGTTGTGGCTTCATGAGGTAAATTAAGTGAAGTGTGCGCTAAGTATTTGGGAGCGTTTTCGCAATACTAAATCTACAGAGTGGAAAATCTAAATTTAAAATGAGCATTTGAATATTTATAAAATTCATGTATAAAGTCGGCATGTGTTATAGCATTTCAAGTTTTAGATTTTCTAAACTAACTTTCTAAACTATTGTACACATTAATTAACCAAACTGAAAAACTGTTCACTCCAATAATGCTTTTTATTTGTAAATATTCTCTAAGTATGTTTTTTTTTATGAAGAAATGTTAATGGTAATGTTTATTAAAGGACAATGTACAATTACATTAAGCACAATGGCAGAGATGCTTGTACCAGATTGTAGCTCACAGCTAATTTCCATCTGTAATCCTGGGGAGGGGAGAGGAGGGGCACAATGGGACTTATTAAAAGTTTTTGTTTTGTTTACGTACATGAATTACATTTTTCATTTGTTTTTGAAAAGGTTAAATAAAATAATGTCGAAAACTGAGATTGATCAATATGAGAAAAAAATTGAGATTTTTTTCAACGGTTATTTGACTACTAACATAACCGTTAGTGACAGTCTAACCAGACATAAAACAAACTGCTTTTATGCAAATTATACTCTGTTCTTTATTGTTATACAGGAAGAAAAATGTGTGCATATGTATATTTCTCATCTTTACTTATTTTATGGCTCATATGTATGTGTAATAAATCTGGTCTCTAAGGCATTATGCGAATAATTACAAATGCTGCTCTTAAACATACATGTCAGCAGTAGTCTTATTAATAAGCACAGAACAGTATGCTAACAGCTGTGTCTCACATGAAGCGCATTAAGTTTAATATTATGGAGGTAAACAATAAAATCAGACATAGCTTTTGTTGTAAATTACAGTGCCATTAAATAATCTGCCTTGATGCAACTCTGACACAGTAAATCATATGTTTGCTCACATCCAGCAGGAGCTCGTATAAAGTAACGGTGACTTGATGCCTGAAGTTGAGACATTCTGACACATATGACATTATGATGTTCTTCTCTGTGCCTCTGCCTGTTTCTGCCTCTTCAGAATTATTTTAATACTTGTCAAGCAACAGCAACAGTGTTTACTTCTATATTAAAGCCCCCGCCTCAAAGAGAACTATAAAACTCAGAGCAATTTATTTCCAATTAAAGAATTAGGCTCACAGTGCTATAACCAATGAGCTAAACGCACACACCGCTGCAGTGTTGTCTGCGTGGCACTAGATTTCATCAAATATTTATAGAATACCCAGGTCTATTCTCATGGCTCTATTACATACTGTATACATTGCATTATAGATAGTGTACACAATGAGTTTTTCCACCTGCTTATACTGTGCTCACAATGTGCAGTTGTCATCATGGGGCAGAGTCATAATTTACAGGGACATGACATCTGAGTTGTAAAAACACAAAAACTCTGGCAGGTCCCGCGCAGCACAAGTCAGACAAAAGCTACGACAAAACTCTCCCAGTCTGCGGTGACAAAATGGAAAGTGCATTACACCAGTTGTAAGTGTGCTCCAGTGACCCAGAAACACACATTTCTAATTGTTCTAGCTGGCCTCTGGGGCTTCCATCACAACGCTCTGGCCTCCTTGTAACTGTTAGAAGCACTGTGCCCGCTTCAGTGAGACTCAGAGGAGCAGGAGAGTGAGCTCCGGGCCCCTCCGGCACGCAGCGCTCCCCGGGCTGCTCCAAATGCCACCTCCGAGTCTGTGCTCACAACAGACACTTGAGCAACACAAACATCAAACAGCGCACACACACACACGCACAGCCCTCCCAAAAGTCAAACAGCCTCAGACGCCTCTATTTGCTCTGCTGATCTCCTTCACACGGCAGAGGCCAGATGGACTCTATATGCTTTTTCAACCTTCTGGACAATCTAATAACACAAGGCCTCGGTGTTGCAGCAACCTGCCCCTGCCCCGAGGTCACAGGCTGCTCCGGAGGTGTGCTATATGTGCACATTGTTAGATAAGATCACATCCCCGATCAGCAGGGCCTTCCCATTACAGTACAACACATTTATAATTGAGCTTGATAAGAGCTATGCCATTTAAAAGCATGCAAGTGTGCGGCTGATAATTAGTGACCCTGGAGAGCTGGCAGCACAGTTCACTTGTGTTAGATCCAGGCAGATGTTCGCTGAATAAAATCTGTGGAGAGATGATAAATTATGTGTTTATCAGACGCAGATTGTATCAGTGTGATTTGAGTCCCCACTTCTTCCTCTTCTGTTATTTTGTTTGGGTCTTTGAAACAATAATGCCACTTTGAAAATATTATCAGCTGGAGTTGTCCCGTCTTATTTGAGGAGGACAAGTCAGGGGTTAATTGTTGAGAATTGAGTTATTGAGCTGGTTGCCCTTCTAAAGCCCCTGAAAGACTGGCTCCAATACAAATAACTTCCAAACACCATTGTAATTCTGTCGGAGTTTCCCCGACTTAGCCCAGCCATAATATTGTTCAGTAATTGAAGCTTATAAGCTATCAAATATCATTCCAGTTTGTTCAATTGATTCCGACAGGCTGACGCAGAGGAAAATATAGGCTTTAAATGAGTAATCTGAAAGGCATTTTCTTTCATTTTAAATATAACTTTGGCTGCCCCCTTGGAGAACTTTCCACTCTTCATCACAAACTTGTACACATGATGCACAATAAGAAAAACAGTTCTGTAAGCGACATTTGCATTGGCAGAGATTAAGAAGAATGAGCAAGGTACACACAAAGCAATTACTAGGATATCAGTTTATGTGTTTTTGCATTACTACATCACCTTTGTTGAAAGCACATGTGGCAGAACAGAACAGTTTTTTATTGTTTACTTCATTATATTACTGTATATATATTTAGTAGAAGAATACTAATAGTAAAGTTTGAAAATAAAACTGACATATTTGCGAATAAGTACAGGAAGTAAAAACAAATTTGCAAACATCATTATGTGGTCATATCTGGGACTGTAGAAAGTTTGCCTCTCCTACATTCTGTTACATTCTGTTTGAATGCAGAAGGGTGTGGGACCTGACGATTAGCCAATAAAGTCGTCTCCCAAAGTTAAGACGATCCAATCAAGCACGGCGATTCTGACACGTGACACTAAAAAGTCGGAAGTTGCTTGCAAGCCCCATTTCAAAACATTCAAGAAGACAAACGTAGCTGATTCGGCCCGTGCTTCGGTTTTGAACAATGAATGTATCAATTCCTTAAAACCTGAGCAGCAAATCTGTTGAGGGTCTTCAGACTGAAAAAATCCTCGCGCTACATGTTTACGAAAACATTGTGTCGCTCGCTGTTTTGGTGGAATTTCCGGGTTTTCCGTGATTGGTTGACTCAGAGCTCAGAAAGGCCGCCCACGAAATTGATCCTTGGCGCTCCGCTCCCAGACCCTCACGGTTTGTAAAGTGTCTGTCAAAGCCTGTAGGGACTGGCTGGTCAGGCAAGTAGAAAGTCAAGGTCTGTTAGCAGGAACACTAGATAGATAGACAGAACTGTTGTTGTGTTGTACTCTTTGGCAAAACACTCCCCAGTGTTTCTGTGAATGAGTTTCTAGATGTAAAAATGCTTCGAGTAAAAGTGAAAAATGTTTTATAGAGATCATTTACCTTGACTTGGCACATCAATTTACAAAAACAACAACAAAAAAGCAAACAAACAATTAAATAAATAAATGCTTGGACATTTGAAGAGTTTGAAGAGTGAATCTTCTTTCCTACTGTGCCGTAAACCTTTACAACCAGGAATTAAAATGATTAACATACAAAAATAGCTCACAGTGGATCATGTGTTATCAATTTTAATTAAATATAAAGCATAAGTTCTTAAAAATAGAGCACTAATGACTAATTTAAACTACTGTATATTGTCTACAGTAAATCTAAAGCATATTATGTCTCGTAGATAGTCGGTTTCACTTTATTGTCCTGCAGCCCAAACTGCCACTAAAATTGAATGCATGTAGGGATTAACTTGGGGCCAAAAAATCTGCGAGAACCTGAAAGTAGTGAGACATTCAGTACCTAGGCTTGAAGTAAAAGGAGTAGTCTTCTTTAGTCTTCAAATCATTTGTATGACTGCATCATTTGGACGGTATACAACCAAACACACGCAGTATCTAAAGCCTATATACTAGCAAAAGCATTGAAATAAGCCTGATAATAGCATGGAGTGATCTAAGCGGCTTCATTTAGACTCTGATGTGTACAAATGCAGTGTTTGACAGGGCAGAAGTGGGGTGTCAACTGCCTGTTTGCAGCGCTTGGCAGCTGTGGTGTTGAGAGGATGAGCGCTATATCACAGTCCATCAGTAACGCCGGCGGATTATTATATTTTTTTCCAATGCGAGACTGCTGACTAGGCACTGAGCAGAATGAGGTTGAGCGAAGGCAAGGTGATAATGGGAATAGTTGCCATAAAGATGTAATAGATGTGGATTAGAGGTGGAAAAAAGCCACTTCTGGATATATCAGGAAGGTGCATGACTCAGAATGACTGGGTCTGATTGCGGAGCAGCCGATAGATGACGTTTTTGAGGGTTCTTTTGCCCGCGCTGCTCTTATCACTTTGAAACAGAGGGCAAGTCGGGAAGATGGGACCTATCGCAGTCAAATGGAAATGTTTGAACATGTTCTAAAGAGCTACTGATGACCAAACAGATGCAGTTAAAAGGTTAATAATGTTGTCATGGCTACAGTTTCTGAAACTCTGTGATGGGTTAAGTACACTGAGTTATTATAATGACTAAAGAGAGCGTAGACATTGTAAGCTATAGAGCTATATATGTAGCTCTACAAATGTCCAGTTCTGGCAGCCATCTTGTGTAGGGAAAGTCTACTTAAGCTTTCATGCAAACTAACAGGCTGTTGAACCTTTTTGCTTAAATACTTTGACAACGGAACCTTTTTGTGTATTAATGCTTCTGTTCAACCAAACTATTGTGAAAAAAATCTTAATAAACATTCCTCTTTTATGGAAATACTGTATCTGTGAACTAAGCACATTAGTGATAACGCTTGTGTTCATAATACAAAGACACATAAATATACAATTCTGCATCAGCTTCAAGGCCGAATATTTACATTCACAATTGAAAGGAAAAATTACCAGACCCAGACAGAAAGATAGTTCTATGTATAACTATATCGTTGTACGTTATTTTAAATGAATCTATGAAATGTGCGACCTTTGTTTTTACTTTTTTTTTTTCCTGTTAGAACTTTCCTCCTTCTACCCTCACAAGATGACCCACGCAACTACCACGGCAACAGGCCACACCCTCTCTCTTGTCATTATAAAAACTCAATGGTTAGTACTATAGACACAGTCAGCATCAAAGACGCCACTAACGGACCAGAACAGCTCACTGCTAAACAACTACAATAACAAATGTGGACTTAAGGAAATATACTGTGTCAAATATAGATATGAACACATGAGATAAATAAAGTGATCCAACCTTCTAACTATGTAAATATATCTGACATGCTAATGGTAGCTGCTAGCTAAACGCTAATGTGATGCTAGTGCTGCCTGGCGTGTTTTAGTATCTTCTTTTTTTTTACTTTCTGTTTACTTTTCTGACATAACGCCACATCAGCAACCTTCATTTAAACATGGTTGTGACTCAACTTGAATTAAGTGTGCTAAAATTACTCTTAATTTGCCAGAAAACATCTTAAAAGAGTTTAGCTTCCCTACTTTACCTTGGTAATGCATGAGACGCTTTCCCCTCAGCAGGCCACGCCCCGGAATAGGACGCATTGCCAACTGTGTCTATGAAATGTGCGTTGCTGCAAAATACTCAATACCTGTATTAAAACATTTAAATGCATTTTGCATGTTGTTTATGTGGCATGGTTCAACTAGAGTACTACTTTAAATTAACTTGGACTACTTTTAGTTAGAGTTGCATTGTTCTTTAGTGTAACAAATGCATAGGATTAAAACAACTTTTGTTTGTTTTGTTGTTTGTAATGGCTTGATTTTATCTTCAAGAAAGAATCTAAATATGCACACACCACAGCGCCTGTGTTTTCTATTTTCTTACTCATAATGTGCAGCATAAAGCCTAAATTACACGATAGATTAACAGTGTATTCCTTTGATTTCAGAAAGTGACTATATTTTAAAAACACTAAAGAGTCACTGAAACAAGATGCATTTACTCAAAATGATATCTGGAACATTGTGTTGAACATGCTCTGAAACTGAAACATGCTTGCAACTTTGACATTTGAGTTGTGTGTGTTACTCTTGACTTGCAGGTTCAATGAGAGTAAACCAATGCAATACTGTCGAGGAATAGATATGCTACATTTGCTTAAATTAACATTATTATTATACGCAAATTGATCTATGACTAGTCCTTTTTAACCCACAGAAAAAATATATATATTATGGACACAAATCTATACATTTGTAATGCATGTTAATAATCTCCTTATAGATTATGAATTTGACATTTTTTTTAGATGATTTTAAAGTCAAAAGGGCCATCTGGCATTCTGCTTTGTTTGTTTTATAACTGCCTGCCATGCTTTTAGTTTGACCGTAGAATTGTGCGAATACAAATCTTGCTAACTTAATGCCATTTGTGCTGAGCAAATATGATTATAATGTGTGAAAAAAGAAGGAGAAAAAAATCAGTGATTGTGTCATTTTTGACCTTTCCAGCAGCAATACTACATTTTGCTCTTTCATAACTGACATCAAGAGCTGGGTAATATCCCAAAATCACAGAATTGTGTAATATTATCTTTATCTGAGAAAATTTTTTTTTTTTTTTTTTTTTTTGCATTGCTCAAACATCCATTGAAAAACAAATGTCTATGAGAGGTGTTACCACTCCATAGACCTGATCTGCAACTAGCTTGTCTCTATGGAGATTCTAGGTGCACTCTTCAACATGTTACATACAGCATACTATAATATATATAACATATAATATATAATAGTGGCACAACAAACTAAACAAACATTTTAATTTAACAGTTGCCTCCATCTGAGAATAGAATCTATAAAGAGACGCATAACATCAAGGCTCTTTCAAAGGTTTTTTTTCCTCCAACCACATCCATCGTGTAAACGTTCTTTTGGTCTAAATGACTCTAACTAGCTGCATTGCCCCCTCCTGCTCTCAGCTCACTGGTATACATACATAATACCCAATGGGAAGAGTGAATAATAAAGACTTCAAATGACAGGCACGCAGCGGGGTTAATGATAAAGGTCGGCTTGCCAGCATGCAGTTGCCGAGTGTAAAGGACAAGTGCCACGAGGTCGCCAGTCACACGGGCTCTTGGCCAATATCTGGGATCAGGACCCTCACAACTCCTTGGATAAAGGACAGAATTCCCAAAGAGACTATATGCGTCGCTCTTTGCTCTGAAGCTTTTATTAGTCTGCTGTGCTATGTTAGCGGTGACAGAAGCTAATACAGTTTGATATGAGGGGAAACACAGCAAGACTCATATCTGTGTAAACAAAACAGGAACATAGCAGATCTCCAGACATGAGCAATGGAAATCTTTGTACAGTACGCTTGCAATGCTGTGGGTTTTCTAGCATTTCACTCTCAATGCAAGAGCGCGACGGGATATTCCGACGTCTGTGCCGCTGAAAAACAAGAAAGAGAGACCCAAGAAGAGAGCGGCAGGAGCGCAGACGTGGGTTTGACAGGCAGCTCCGCGCAGGAATCTCAGCCAGCACCTGAAGCCACACTCCAACAAGACACTGAAGGTTTATCAACACATTTCACAGCCATTATTCATGAGGAACAGGCACCTGACACCCACATCAGTCCTGCATGATATGTACAAGACGCTCGCTCTCAACTGCCTTCAGCCTCTGAGCCACAAAGCTGCTTGCTGCGTGTCATGCTAATCTCAATTAAGGCGCGTTGTTGATTAGCCACCGCCGCTGCACTCTCTGGCAAATGTGGAAAATATTGCAGACGCCGAATGCTAAATCCAGTATTATGAGGTGTAATTTACATGTGACGACGGTAAAGCTGTAATTAGAGACTGCACTGCAGGAGTGTAATGGAGTGGTTTTATGTGAATCCATGCTGTTTTGGGAGCCGCATTGTATATACAGTATTTGATGCATTGTACTATGTTTTCTGAAAAAGCTAGTTTGAGTGTCTACGTGTACATGTTTCTGGCACCATCCCGCAATCACGGATCACAATCCAGATCCATCAACAAAAGCCCTTACTGGTATTGGTATCAGGAACAGCCATTTCTCTCTCTCTCTCTCTTTTTTTTTTTTTTTTTTTTTTTTTTTAACAAAGAACAAGTCTGGTCTCTGTCTCTCCCCAGCCAAACTCACAAACAGGACTGGGCAATCAGATTAGTTTATTTCAGCAATGACAATGAAAAAATGTAAATCATTGGTCATCTGTAAAACATTGATTCTATAACAATTGCACAATGTTTTCACTTGTTTACCTGCTGTCTGTCCCTGATTGGCTAATACACCTGGAACAAGTGAGCAGACAAACAGATGTTGATCTGTGTCTAAAAAAGAACACAGAGATTAAATAGAAAGATAAATAGTAAATCTCCAGAATAAAACATAGTTTTATATTAACGTTTTGATATTTCATGCCAGTGAGCCTCAGTCATGAAGATTTTTTTTTGTAACTTCCACTTTAATAGGATAGTTGACAAAGATATTAAAAAAGAAATTTGCAAAGAAACGCCCTCTGAGCTTCCATATATGGGCTGACAAAACAAACAAGTATGAGGAAAGGTGGCAGATTGTGTGTGATTACACCACTTTTCAAAAAATTTACAAAAACACATGAAACACTCATCAGGATTAAATTTAAATCATTACCCTTTGAAAAAACACATGACAGAGAGTGCACTCTGGTCCTGTGGATGAGAAAAAGGGTCCTGACTCCTCTGAGTCTCCCGTGTGGGACACTGGCGCTTCCTGTACACTGTCTGCGTGGCAAGTTCGGTTTGGGACACGTGCAGATTTCTTGCAAAGTGCCTTGTACATCAGATTCAGTCCACCATGGTCCGTTTTTTCCCAAAGCCTTGCAGATTCATGTGGATTCCTGTGCGAATGCTTGTACTACGGATTCTTTCTGCACGCTCACGCGCTTGCATTGCTCTGAGGTCTGTGTACAAGGGCACATTGGTTTTAAGCACGTTCTAAGTCTTGCAGGACTCACACAAGTTCCGACCCTCACAGAATTCGCACTCAGTGTACAGCAGGAGTGAGTCTGGGGGTCGGGAAATGTCGGGAAAAATAATAATGCTAAATGTTTGTTATTGTGAACGTTTCTGTTTGTTCTTAGGATTTGTTCTTACTGGAGAACATTTTCAGTTAAGAACAATGGCGTTTGTAAGAACATGCCATGAATGAGCCTCAATGTGATCATTTGTGTAAAATTGGCTCTCATATACATAAGAAAATATGTATATGAGATTACATAAAACATTGTACACCAACTCTAAATAATGAAACAGTTGGATGTTTTTGCGTCCTGCTTGTTCTTTTGCTTATTTGCTAGTTTGTTGGTATATTGATTGATTAACTGGATTGTGTCAGAGTATTTAGTGCTGCAGCTGTTGTGACTTCAATCTGTGGACCATGGTTTTCGCTCAAGCTGCCTCCCACTGTCACTGAATGTGTTAGAATAATTGGTCATCGCACATGGCCTAGCGAATGTGTGCGTGAATCATTGTCTGTCGTACAGTCTCGGTGATTAATTGGCTATCGTCCAGCGTTGTGCCTCACCTATAGAATCAGAAACTGTCTCCAGCGCCTAATGACACGTAACAAGTATAATGTAACCCACAGAATAAGATCCCGACAACCAATCCAGTATATAAGCCCCCGAGCATCTTTATCTATTCTTGTCAATTTACTCTTCACCTCACACTGCTGTTTGGAGATAACTTTGTACTCTTACTGTTGTTTGCCCACATCAGAATCAAAACAAATCATAACATACTGCTGCGAAATGATCTCTCGACAAACCCATTGAGATGACATTTCAAACAGATTCATCTCTAACGGATAAACGGAAATGCTTCAGCACACACAATTTATGTAAATATTTTTGTAAGTTTTTGTTTTTGGAAATTGTAGGTAAGAACAACGTCTGAAATTAGGCTTTTGGTGAAAATTGATACAGCTAGAATCATGTTTACAACTGATTTATCAAAAGAAATGAGTTTTCTGAAACATACTGAGCTAGATTAGCAGGCCATTTTGGTAAAGGGGATTTTTTTCTGTTTTGGTTGAGTGCACATAATAAGCCTTGTACAAAGACACAAAGAAAGGACCTAGCTTGTGTCCTCTACCTGAAACGACTGCGTGTTACATAAGCAGTAGTGAGCCAGGCAAAAGGTAGTGCCCTAGAGCTCCTTGTTCATAGGCTTATCACAACAAAGCCCTTCCGGTGTGCTCTAATTCTCATACATTTCCCTGCAGAGTTTCTCCACTTTCATGGGCTGAAGAAGAAAAGGAAGGAACGGCTCCAAAGTGGATGATTGAAAATCCCACGGATCAATTTTATACCAACAAGACTTTCTCAATAGTTTGAAGAGACGAAGTTGGACTGCAGCTGTGAGTGTTCACTAAAGGAGCCGTGCATACAATGTCTGACTGTGCAGGAGGCTATTACTGCCGTTTAATGACTGCCTCTGCAGCTGAAAGAAGACAGCGGCGAGAGGAGTGAAGTGGAGCTATGCACATAGTAAAAAGGTGGACCGTGTTTTGTCACCTGTTGATAGAGGTCATAGTAGTACACCTGATGCCCTCCCAATCGCTTTCACCACTATGTATGGTTCAAAGTACTGTATAAACAAAAAATATATTCCAAGTATGCTTTTTGATCCATAAAAAAAAAAAAACTTGATTAAATAAATGAAGTGCCTCTGGCTACATTTATAAAATGTTAGGTTAATGAGACTGGATTTCGAAATCCAAATTAAATATGCACATAAATTTGAGCTGGATCATTTTGATTTTCTCAGTTGATTTTTTTATAGCTAAAACCCGTTAACGTAGCTAGTTTAAAGCATTAAATTACAGTAACATAACAACCTAAAATCCTTGAGATTGACCATATATATCAACATTATGCAGACATGAAAATAGCTTGTAATGGGTACAGAAAAGAACATTGATTTAATATTGACACAATGTCGATCTGTAATTGGTGAGATAAGCTACATCCATTGATTGCTTATTGATTTGTGCAAGGCAATCAGAACACCAATAAACACTTCCGATACCTGGCTGTAAACATATGGTATGTCTTTAGCAAGAATCTGCAAAGAAAAGAAAAACATGGCTGATGGCTGACATGTACTGATGCTATTGTTAGCAGAGGAGATGCTGGATCATCAGGAACACTGTTGATCCATTGGTTTCAGTGCTAACAGACCTCAGACTGGGGGCTCCAGGCCAAAAGGTAGTTAGCAGAGTTCTTGTTGGTCCCAGGAGGGTCATCGCCTGCTCTCTTCAGGACAAGTCAATTTGGGAGGTTAGCCACTTTTTACCATCAACTTTTGCACCATATCTTAAGGTTTCTGCCCTTCAAGGTACAATTTAAACTGTACTCTTCTTTGCCACAACCACACATAGCACATTATCTCTCCAAGGACACAATATTCGCTGTAATCTGACTCAGACATATTGCCATCTATTTGCTTACATGGCCCTTCTGTGGATACTTAGCAGTAGCACAGCATATTTGTTAGTATATTCCTCTAAATAAGACCCTCATTATAAGGTTTACAATAAGCAGTTCAATGCAGCACAGACCTTGACTTCAATTATTGTTATGCTGTTGCAGTATAGAGTGGAATGTCTGCTACAATACTGAGGGAGACATTTAGCCATGAGTTGTTACGTTATTGTGTGTTATGGACAACGTTCGACTACACTCTGTAGTTTAGGTTATTTTGTAAACACATTCATTCTTACTTTTGCTCTATTTTCAACACATTAGAATAAATAACTATTATAAATTTTTTTCATTTCTCAAAGTCCTCAAAGTTACCGCAGAGAACAAATTATAACAGAAATAATGCACTCCAATAACAAAGCATTGACTCATACTTCAAGGTTAACAGTTTAGGTTAGGCTTAAAGTTCGGTTAGCCTCATTAATATGCACAACGGTACTACAATTAAAATGTGTAAATGTAAACTATTAACAACTCTTTTCATGAGTAATTTACATGTCAATGTTTGTCCAGTAACCATCAACACAGACACAACACTTTAAGTCAGCAGAGAGAACGTGCTGAGGCAGCGATAGCATCATGAGCTAACCGAAAGCTAAGTTATATTGAAAGTTAAAGCGAACACATTCTCAACACTGATCAGATCCCAAAACTTCTTGTTGTTGACACCAGTCTTCCTTTCCGACGAGGATTGTTTCTCTCTCTTTGCTGACACTTTTTGTTGTTGCAGGCATCATCTGTGGGGAAGTTATTTCCTTTCCTTGAGTTAGTAGCATTTAAATCCAGCGCTGCCTCGAAGCGCACTAGTATAATGCACCGCGTCAGCCTGGTGCTGCGTTTAAGTTCAGTTCGACAACAAACAACTCCACAGATAAAGTTTGATTGCTCATTGAATAAAAGGATTTAATTCTGGAAGACCTAAGCGAGGTACAACGTGTCCAGAATATCTGTGGCATATTGGTCCGATTTTGTCCGATAACTGACAGTCCTTTAAGTGTTTGTATCGCCTGATAATATTGGACAACCGATATATCCTAGTATCAATTGATTGAGTTTATAACAAGAATTTTGAGATATATCATTCTGAAGGTCAGCAAGATGTTAAATCACCAAACAGTCTGCAATAGGGTAGGGAAATAAGAATAAATAAATAAATTCAATTATTAGTTTTTGGTTTTTTCCCCGTAACTGTGACTGGTGGCTAAATCCTGCTTTATATAAACTCATGACAAAAGCTGACCAAAAAGATGAGTGGATGGAGAAAATGATTCTATATTTGAATAGACACATGCTTTATAAAGAGAACAACAATATGATGATTTCGACTAAAATATAAGATCGCCCAGGAATTAGTTTTATCTACATTTCACCCAGCTCTAATCTGCAGAACTCTATCGATCAATCAATCTCATCAAAGAGTTTACACAAATTCACATCACTTTACCCATTACCACCAGAACACATGAATGTATTTTAGTCTAATTTGATTACCGGGAGATGTGATTAAAAACATGGTGTTCAGACCTTTTTGTGCCCCCCTCCCCCTCTCTCACACTGATTGCTTCATTCCCACCCACTGTCACCATACATCACACTCTGTTATTCTGCCCCTCAGCTGTCTTACCCACTTTAATCCATTATCCCAAAACGTCCACCTACCTTAGCTTTGCAATCTCCTCCGCTAACACCTTTGAGTGGCACTCTTCACCGACCACGCCCCCAGAGGTCAACACTAATCCGACCTCCTTCTCCACCCTTCTTTCCTGGCCTGGCTGTTCACCTTGTCATGCGCATGTCCTGCCTCTTGAAGCCACTTCGGATTGCCGTGGCGGGCCCTTGGTGGCGGGGCATTGGTGCGCGCTGCCTCCCACACATGAGAGGAGAGCTGACCTTGGTGCTGCTGCGATGATTAATGCCTCTACAAGACCAGAAGCAAGCACAAGTACCAGCCTAGCCAATATATATATGCGCTCACCCACATCACACACAGGTCTCCGGACACAGCAGGACAAATTTCACTTCTGTCAACCATCAACTGTTGTAAGCTTATCCTGCAGAACTTGTTTTTGTTAACTATTATAGTAATGTTTGGAGCTTTTTATATAAAATACATACATTGACTAAGTGCAAAAAAGAGTTTTATGAGAGATGCTCAGATGATGAAATTGTTTATGAATAGGTCACTATTGAGATTCTGCACCAGTGAGAAAAAAAAGCAAATATAACTGCATGCAGCTACAGATGTGGTGCATAGCTTTGAGTTTGTTCACACACCTAATTCCATATAAGTTGTGTTATTGCTTACCTATAATTAGTTCAACATAGAAATGAAGAAACTGGATCAAAGGTGCACTATGTAGCTCTTCTTGTGGAGGGTCTGTCGCATGTTTGCCATGAAAATGTTATTGATTAGCCCATGATGATCAATGATCAACAGCATGGCATTAAATATGTTTATCTATATGAAAACAAGCTTCTAGAAGATCTAGATAAGGGTAAGATCAGAGTGTCAACCCCGCCTCACTCACAGTAAGAACGCATATGATAATTGATTTGCTACCGACTGGAAAAAAAATATATATTTATATTATTTATATAGAGAACATTTTCATCCTCCATAATATTGCACAATAAGCAAACAATAAACCAATGAACAAGCAAAAACAATTTTCCATGGAGACATACTAATCACCAGAAAAGTTATACACACAACATTAAATGAAAGGGGTAACAGAATATTCATGTGTAGGGTTATGGTTTATAACCCTTGTGGTTCTCTCTGTATATTTTGTACTTCCACCATTTCCTCTGATGTGTCTCATCCCAAACTCACACATCGTGCAATCAAGTTTGTTTATTTCAGTACTGCTTGGGAAACTAACAAGCTTGTTGGTCATCATTTAGAACTACCTCAGATGAAGAGCCTCACTCATTGATTTTGCAGAAATCTTCAGAGATTCATTCGCCTGATTGGCGAATATACCTGATAGTCTTGGCTGGTCAGGCAAGTATGCATCATCCAAAGTTAAACTAACATAAAAAGTACAACAACTTTCATCAAACGTCTTTTTTCTATGATCCAATGCCACACGAGGCTCATCTGTATCACTGTGTATACCGGTTCAATACAACTGTTTTGTGCATGAGTTTCACCCTGAGGAAGAAGACACTTCAGTGTTTACTCATGAGAAAAAAAAAAAGCTTCAAGGATAAATGTGCTACATGCCGAGTTGCTATTGTGAGTCCCTGCTTCATTTCAGCCCCAAATACAAAGGCAAAACAAAGCGATGGCTTAAGATACTTGGTTGAACCACAGAAAAGGTTCACAGTAGGTGAAGGGAATATAGTGGAGTTGTACAAATAGAGCCGTTCACCTTTGGGCTTACAATATCTGCAGGAGTCATCTTCACACACAGTTATACTCATTCAAAGACTCGTAACTGAACTGACTTTGGTCTGCTCAGTGTAGAAAATAACAGTGTTTTATCTCCCATTCAGTGTTTTCTTTAAGAAGATTCTTGTCAACAATATAACATGCCATTGTGAGTTAAGGTTTAAGAAACAAGGAACCTTGTGTCGCTCAGTCTTGTAAAATGCTGTTATTTAAATCATTTCTGCATCTACACTACAAATAGCTCATGTTTTTAACACGCTACACAGTACAAAAGTAAGTATCAGTTTTCTAAAGCGTGACTAGTTCTATAGTTGTCCATTAAGCAGGTTCCATCCAATCTCCAGACGCTGGATTAGTATGTGTGCAGTTGCACTGGCCTTGGGGGCAGAGTTGTGTGAGTTAGAAGAGCTTTGTGCCTCACTTCGGTGAATTAATATGCAAAGACACATGAAGGTCGAGGGCACCTTGAATTTACCTCCGCCTGTGCCCAAGGTCGTCCTGCGAGTGGTGTGCCATAAAACAGTCCAAATGCAGAGGACAACAGGTCGCTCTGAATGACTATTTAGTGTGTAGGTAAGGGATTTACTGTCGCTGCACTGATAAGAGGCATCTGGCTGCAGCTGAGAAAGGAGCAGCCAGCCAGAGGGTCACACAAATCTAACACATCGATTTAAGCAGGCTAATGGCTTTCATCAAGCACAAGCAAAGGTGAAGGAATAGCATAATAATCACACTTGTCTAACTCTATACAGACATACAATATTATTATTCTAATTACATGTAGAATGTTTGTTTTTTTCCTGATGAGATAAACGGATTTAACTCCTAGCATTTACTCAGAATGATCTACCACGTCTTTTTATTTGAAACAATATAAATTTTGCAAAAATAAAACAGCTGCAATGGTTGTAATTTAAGCGTTTCCAACTATGCGAGTTGATCCTTGGAGAACGTTACACAATAATCAGCTTAACTCTTAAGATAATTGTGGGCGTGCATAAATTGTCACAAGAGGGCAATTAGGGTTAAAATCAAACAGAAAGATTGTACCGTGGTACAATTTTATTCAAATCCAAGGCCAAAACAAACACTTTTTTATCTAAAGGACCACTTAGAAATACAAAGAACTGGATTTGTTCTGAGTGGGAACTACAAAGCCTGTTTGGAGGGACAAACAGTAACAGATATGAGGTCCCAAAGAAGAAATGTTGATCAATAATGGACTAAGCAAGACTGTGTTAGTACAGAATACTGACATACTGTAAGCTATGATTCTAAAGTCATTAACAGAACAGCTAGCAAGGTTGTGGAGAGCATTGTGTATATAACGTCTCATTATTTTTTATTTATTTTCACTACGGCTTGATGTAGCATTTATCTTACATCCCAGTTAACAAAATGACAAAAAAAAAAACACCTTATAATAAGTGCACATATACGCTTTAAGGTTCTTGTGGTTTTGTTTGGTGTGATAATCCCTAAATTATTACTATTGTGAAGAATACCAACCTGGAATAACATCACGTTCACTACATTTGACAGTAAGGTGTAGGTTGAAGTCCAGTTCATAATGTTGTTCTTTCACCTTGACCCAAGTTATTATAGGTTCAGACCTTTCATACTTTTTTGTGCGGCCAAACTTAAAAAATTCTTGTTATGGTGTTGCTCTGGAGATGAAGAGTTCAGTAGCAAAATTCTAAATTTTGGAAAAGATGCATAATTTTATCCAGACAGAATAAAACTGTGCTTGGATATGGTCATCAAAGCATTATATTAAGGGGTATAGTCCAAAATGTGGGAAAACTCTCCACTTAATAAAAACATTTTTCAACTCTTTTAAATGTATTTTAATGGTGCAATCCAGGCTACTGGGAACTGGGATATTTTTCCAACTTCCCACTTGTAAAAATGCGCTGGAAAGCCATTCAAACTGGTAAATACCACTTGTGAACCGGGACCTGGTCGAGGAAGTTCCACATAATCTGGGGGTTCAAAAACATTAAACGTAAACAGTGATTACAGTTTATTTAATGTTACTTTTGTTTAGTCTAAAGATTAGCATTAGCCATAATGTTTACATACATTCAGTTGGAACGCTCTAAACTGGGAACTGGTATTTTTCAAGTGGGAAATATCCCAGTTCCCAGTTGCCTCAAATGTACAACTAATTCAAGTCAAGTCATAAAAGAATTTTAGTAGAAGTTGTTGATATGGTGTTGTCTTACAAAAGTAAACAGATTGGTTCTTTAGTTATTAAAATACGGGAGGCAGAAAAAGCATCATAGTATCACACACAATTTATAGAGTGAAATTTGGGCTATTTGAACATCTAATGAAGTAAACCTAAACCTGTTGGCCTAAACCTGATATATTCACTTCACATAGTAACTACTTTGGAACCCTTAATAATAAGTCAAATATTTGTTAATTGTGAATAAAGTCATGATTAATATAAATACTTAGAGAAAAAAATCTTGACATATTGTAAATATGAGCAAAAGGTTGTTTTTTTTTACGCTAAGCCTCATCTTCCTACACTCATTTCAAAATTCAGAATCATTTTTTACGTGCCTACAACATCTCAACATCCCACTTCTACCTTCATCCTCGTGGCCTTTGTCAGTGCTTTGAGTGACTGAAGGAATGTTCTAATACTCAAACGGCTCGGGACAGAAACACAGCGTCTGCTGCTGACCACAAAAGGTCAAACATGCAGCAGTAAAGCATCTCCAACACAAACAGTGACACAAGCTCGACATTTGCCTCGAGTGAAGCGCCGCTCCATCTGCGCTCTTCACTTTGCCATCTTTGAGTCTGTGAGTGCTGCGTTTTCAACATGAGACGCAGCGAGCACCCCTTGACCAGATGAAAGCAATTGGCGGGTAAGCTCTTTGATGTCTTTGTACGGCTTATTTACGTTTTCTTTTTTGCACTACATTCATCCAAGCTTGTTTTGAATACTGAATAGTGCTACTGTACTAAAGAAATTGATTTTCTGTTGTTTTTTTATGTCACAGTTTTCTGAAATGTCATGCCTATGAAAAATAATGAGCTTTGTTCCAGCTTGCATTTGTTGTAAGATGAAAAGAGAAGGACACATTCTCATTAACATTACACCATGCAGCAATCGGAGTTCAAGTCACAAAAGTAAATAGGATTGTTTTGTTCTGCTGCTGTAGAACAACCTTACAGAATAACTCTGTGACTGCAAAAGTACATAAACAAACAGAAAAAGGCCAATGCTCTTATGTATTCTTGCTAAATACAGGTGAAAGCTCATTTGAATAGTTTCTTTAATAAGTGACCCAAACAGAGGCTGCAGCGGCTGAGACTTGTTTTGATAAGAAACATGCAAACACAAAATGCTGTCACATTAAAAGTGTCAGTTTTCTGGTGTAGGTCTTCTTATCACATTGTCTGAAAACATTGTAAGACTTATCTTTCTGTATTACTGTATTGCCCATGTTTCACTGCCCCAAATGCAACAGATCAGAATGTTTCAGACCCTCCATCCAAAGCCTGGTGTCCACAGTCTAATTTCTATGGTCTGTTGTTATGAGATTTATAGTGTCACAGTGTAAGAATTTTAAATTGTGAGAAATGGACAGTCACAATGTGCAATAATTCAAACATGACTATATGTTTATCTGAGTGTGCATCTGGTTTCAAGTGTCTTCTGACATTCAGCTGAGGCTACTTCTACATGCTTGCATTGTTTCTACGTTTGTAAAAGTTTCTAAGTTCTGTTCGCTCCTCTGCTGTTACTTTGATATGTGACAAGTTTAATCTTTGTTTCATGTGCATAATAATATACAGCTTTTTCATATTACTTCCAACTCCAATCCGGGTGTGTCCCAGTTTTTTACATTTTGAAAATCTGGTCACCTTACCGTTGACCCAGGATATTCTACCTAGAGTCTAAAAGGGTGTCAAAGTCACACTTTAACATCCTTTGTGGAGTTAGACTTTGGCCGTGCCCAAGCAAAGTGACGTACAGTAGATCTCTTTGGAAAACTACACATTTGAAGCTGACTTGTGCTGCAATCAGCCCATAAAAAATGCAAACAAACCCTGACCTCTCATCTGTGAACGCGGAGCTGTAGAGGACCACGTGAGTACAGCATCAGTCGTCTTGAACTGGGGCATACAGTAAGTTACCATGACAACATATTACTCAAATGTCATTAGTTTTAAAGAACTAATTAGATTACAGTTTTTCATACCAGTAATGCGTCATTGCTCTGACCTTTTATAAGCATCTATAATTTAATAGTGTTTTCTCTGCAGTGACTAATCATTTAAGGCTGTTCATATTTGATTTGATTATATGCCACCACAGTATTTTTCTCTCTAAAAAAACTAACTCAGATTTAAGAATTTCCTCTTCTATCGGTAAATAAATATAAACTATTCAATGGAATAGTTTGTTAATCACAAATTCCTGTTTGTAAAAATCCTAGCCTTATCGATGTTTTGTTTCTTTATGAGCAAAGTGCTACTTCTCCAGTTCATACAGACTGTCCAGAACATAGATGAAACCCTAAATATCCTAAAGATATTTAAAAATATTACATGGAAATGTTATAGGTCAGCTATGGAGGACCAGTACAGTCACAATTTTCTTTTCCAGGGAGTGGTTGAGGTTATAACAACGATAATAACAACAACGTAAAATGCATACTAGTTATTGTAAATATATTTGAGCTCTCTTAATAGTGATTTGGTTGTTTTTTGTGTTAAGTGGCGTTATATTTACATAGGAAAGCACAAGGAAGTAGTGATAGATTATAAAATAAAAGATCCTCTGGGGCCCGGTAGCAGATAGCTCATGGCCCAGTTTTGGGCCCCAGACCGGTAGCGGGGGACCCCTGCAATAGATGATTATATATTAGTCATTTCCGAAGAAATTTCATGCTCAGTATTATCCAGATTCAGTTAATCAGCAGTTCTCTGCCATTTCAAAGCAAGCGGAGGAATCTTCTGACTGAAGACTATAGAACAATGGGCCGTGCAGCCACCCTGTGTGCTGCAGCCAGACGTCTGGAGCGAGACTTTATTTTTTGGCAGTGATTTGTAGAAGAGCAACAACAAACAAGCCGCGGACTGGAGCAAGACAACATGACTTGATTCACTCACTTCCGACATTAAGACGATGAAGAAATGCCTTTATGTTTTGGTTCATTTCTTCCAAAAATAAATACACACTCAAAATCAAGAATATGAAATCTAATAGAAATATATGTCTGTTTGTTTGTTTGTTTGTTTGTTTTCCAATTCAGTTAATTTCAATTCACTCATTGCTTTGTGTACATAAAGAGAGTACAAAGTATTACATACGTTTAATACATGGTTACTAAAGCTTGGAGATTTGATGTTTGCTCTTTTAAAATGTAAGATTAATTAGAGTTTGTTTTGTTGGAAAGTCACCACTGTAACCCTCTTGGCTACGCAACATTGCTGAGGTTATTTCGATAGTATCTGACCTCTTCTTTTGAAGGACTGAATAAGTTGGGTGAAGTAAGGTGACAGTCTGTGTGGAGTGGCCATAAAATGGCTGTGATCCCAGAGATATGTCAGATAGACATCAGAGGTCACACTATAAACCTGAACAGTCCGATGAGTGTGGACAAGTACATAGTGTACTTGAGAATCCTCTCAAAAGAACTGACTGGCATCAAAGATCTCACCTTGGGTTTTGGCACTGTGGCAGCCTTTGTTAATTTTTAATGCATTTGGAAACTAGTAATTAAGTCCCCTCCCCCAGCGGACTGGGAAATTGACATGCTCTGGAGAGCCAGTGAGTAATTATATTTGTAAAGAGCAGTGATACAAGATACTCCCCTCTGACTGGGACTCATTACACATCATTAGAGAGGCGCGGCCACGACGAGCTACACGCCCACCACACCACAGCACATTTCTACACACAAACACACACAAGCGCACAGGGCAGAAGGAGCTAAGACTTACGCACACTCACTGATCAATGAACAAACCCAAACACTGCTCTCTATAAACAAACTGTGCTCTGACCTGAGAGCCTGATGCTAACAGGACAGCTGCACGCTCCATGTGCCATCTGCTGATAACCACTCACAGGTGGGTCAATAAATAATTACTGATCAAATCTCAATTTTATAAAGTGCAAACATCTGAAATATGAAAGTTTCTAAATGAGTCCCCAGGACAGTGTGGCCTGATAATTACAGTCAGACTGCAGGGGCTAAAGCTACTGCTCTTTAATTGGAACAGAAGTGCTGGCAAATCACTAAAGACTTGTTACGACTGTGCACTGTGATTCCTTTTGCTGCTTTTCTGTCTGTTCCACACTTTACGTGCCTGGGAGTGGCTCACAAAGTCTCCAAAGGGGTTGAGCCGTACACTCTATTAGAACTCTTTTTACTTTCTCCAAAACAATACTTCTTCAGATTTTTATTCCATTTAATGGCCACTAAAACCTTCATTCTGGGTTTTGCAAATTTTTTTCAACAGGTGGTCCTGGAAGCACCACTTTCATTGTTACAAAGCCAAAAAGAGTTACTTTAGCTCAGTGCACTAATGGAAAATTATTCCAACAAAAAACTACATTACCAAAGTTCCCTAATTCGGCTCCATTTTAACGAACTGAAAAGCACTAATGCTACAATTACAGTGGCTGCAATAATAATAATAATAATATGCAAATGATATTAGCAACTTTTAAAGTTGCAGATACATAAAACATCCCTGAATTTGATTTAGTGTTCTCCAGGTTGTTCATTTCTGCTGTAGAATATATTTGAGTCTTAGCGAGTACAGTTGTCTGAGATTTAGAGAGAGGTCTGCTTTGTTTCTGTAGAAATGGTGAAATATTCACTGTGTTTGTCTTTCAAAGGTGTTTACTGCATTATTAATGTCAGATTCAGATTGCTCAGGGAGGGTGAGGAGAGCTAGTATTTTAGCAGCACGGAGCCTGGGCTGACTTGTCTGCCTTCGCTTTAAACTCATTATCTTGTCTAATTCACTCAGCCGCCATTATTCTCCCATCCCTTTAAGCAGCCTAATTAAAAGAGCTTTCATTTTTCATTAATATGCAATTATTTATTTATTTATGCGCTCATTTCTATGACACAGTGAGAGCCTGCATATGTCGAACAAAGGACTGAAGAGACTGTGAAGAGAGAGTGTTCCAATCAGCGTCATCTTTTCTACTGTGGTGGAGAACGAAGTAGGTATTATTTCTCATATAGCCAAAAATACTTTCATTTATCTATCTACGTAAGCTCCAATTTAATCTTCAAAGTCATTTCTGCCCTAATTTCTAAAATATGCCATACTGTCTACATCACAGTCAGAAGTGTGCAAAGTAAGCGTAAAGTTACTTCGACAGTAAAAAATATTGCTCAGTGTGACAGAAGATAAGATCAAATTTATAAATCCAAATATTACTCGGACGTAGAAAATATATTTTATATATATAAAACTTGGATAGCTTCATGTTTCGGTACCAGGTCAAGCTAAAAATGCTCACTCTAGCATTTTCTAAATATAATTTTGAATAATAAAGCCAATCACAGTTAAATTATCTTCAGTGGGTGCGTGCTAGGAGTGGGATCCTGGGCTTCCAAAAGGAAATCATGGGATCGACTCCTGGGTCGAGTCAAGTCAATATCTCATGAGCTCTCTGAGTGAAGTTTGCATGTTCTACCGTGTTATCGTGGGTTTTCTCCCTCCCACCTTCAAAAACTTGGAGGTTTAGATTAAATGGGCATCACTGTAAATAGAGAATAAATGAGAGAGTGAATGGTTTTCTCTAACCCTGCCACGACTGTCCAGGGTGTTCCCCCGCTTAAGGCCCAAAGGCACTGACAAAGGCTCCGGTCACCTGTGAAAATGAAGAAAATGAATGTTCACTGCATTGCTAGAAAATATTGAAGGCAAAGCAATAACATCATGATAGAGGCAGACATGGGGCGGGGTCTCTCCCCAAAAAAGTGACTTAATACTTCTTTAAAGTTTTTTTTTGTTTGCTTTGATATATTCACTTACTCATTCAAAATGTAAAAAACTAAGTAAATTATAATGTAATTAAAATCGCAACACTCAAAAAGAAAAAAAAAAGAAAACACTTTTTTTTTTTTCCAAATGATGCTGCTCTGGTATTGGATATTTTAGTATTTTAACATTTTGAAACATTAATATTCTTGTCTTTCAAACTTGCCATTGCATTTGTCCAGTGCCTGAGTCAAACAGAGATTAGCCTGGATCAATGCTAACAGTTTAGAGCCATATCATTTATCCAAAGGCAAGAAACCGATAACATGCAATTATGATTTGTCAAGTATGTATGGCTTCATGAGAGGAAATCTTCAGTCGGCTTAGCGCAAATTAGCCCATATACGATCTTTCTCCCTCCCTCTGCATCCTCGGTTGTATTTGTGTATGTGTACTGTATGTAATAACTGTTTAAAGTACCACGGGGAGAATATCAGACCATGCAAGTGATGGACATTATCGCTCCTCCACATGCATCGCTTCTTCTTGTTTCTCTGAATGGCTGCCGGGGAGAGGGCAAAGAGCATTGTCAGCTGTATGGCATGTGTTGTGTGCATCTATCCAGAAGAAATCAAGCTATTTTATGAGCTTTTTTGGGGGGAGAGCATTGCGTCTGATTTGCTTGCATGTAGAATGACATTTAGCAAAAAAAATGTGGCAGGCGCAGGGGAAAAAAAAAAACATCTGACTCATAATTGAAGTGCCATGAAAGAAATATGATCATGAATTTGAATCAGGCGTGTGTAGCTGTGAACAAGGGATACAGCCACAGAGCACACGCCGCTTAGGAGATTGTGCTCGCGTACGGCCAGGCTTTACCAATGCATGACACTTACAAATAATGCGGCAGGAATTTATGTTAAAAAGATACGTCCAATAAAAGCGCCAACAAGACGAACAATGGTGAAGATACAATTGATAGTCCAACCGAGCTCACACCAGCGTCACAAAAGGCGCAGGTTGACAAATGTAGTGTCGCGAATGCCAAGAATAAATGGTCTTTCTCTATCTCTCTTAGTATCCACATGCAAATATGTACTTGAAGCTATTATAGACCACTGGATCTGTACAGTTAAATAGCAGACAATGTTTTCAGTGTGACACATTAACTTAAACCTAACTTAAAAAAGACAACTTGACATGCAAATTAGCTAAAATTAGTCCAAAATCCTAAGTTGTTTTTTGATAACTTAAGAAATGAGAAGTTACTATGTTTGTATAACCTTTGCTATATAGTTTAGCAAGAGAAATGAGAATGCCAATACCCATTTTAATATAAGCAAAACAAAATATTGTAGTTGACAGTGCATTATTTATACAAATGCACTTTCAGGGTGAGGACACACCACAGACTCATCACCGTGGAGATGATATTGCTTTGCCTATAGAATGTCTCGTGTTCGGTGAGATCACACTTGTTATTCAGTAGTAAATTCAGACTTTAAGTCCATAGACTTAAGTTGGTACTGTATAAGTCCTTTAAGGTTTAATTTTGGGTTTTGAACTAGTTTGTTCTACATATTTGATTTTTGAGAGTGTAACTGAAAGTAACTAAAATGCATTTTGCAGCTGGCTGATCCCTTCATCCCAGGCCCTGTAAACTGGGGCTGGGTCATATCCCCTGCTTGTCTCCATAGAGAGTAAGATGTTTATGCAGTGATGTGCGGTGAGGTTTACAGCTGCTGAGGCTCTGTGGACCACACAGGTCTAGTTGCTTGGTTGAGCTTCAAGATGCCTTTTTATTTACTTTGCATACATATGTATGAAACATTCGCATTACAATAGCATATAATTTCAGGTGAGTATTTTGTTCAAAGAATTCAAGTTGCACGGCGCATTTGCTTATCCTTTAGAGCCTTTGCTGCTAAATATTTGATTGTCATGATTTATATAGTTGTTTAAGGCTCTATCAAACTACACATTGAAGCTCAACACTGACACATTCAAACTCATATGTGTCACTTTTGCATAGTTTTCTTTTTCTTGAGAATAACAAAACAAAGCACTTGAAAAAAGTACATCTACAAAGATATTGTATCACTGTAGAAAAACAGTGAGTGCATGTGCCCTGTTTGGTGTGGCTGCGCAGGTCTGAGTGAGGTGATCTGAGTTATATCGGTCCTGATAAATTTTAAAATCTTATTCCACAAAACTCATGCAAAATTTCAAAACATCAACCAAATATGACTAAGACTAAATATCTTTCAAAACATGTTATTTAGTCTTATCGACTCACCTGCCTCCCTTGACATCACTGGTTTTATGCCATATCTCACTATAAAGAAGCTGACGTTCCATCAGAAAACGTCTGCGAGAATTTTCAATAAAACCTTGAAGCTTTCGTCTAACTGATTTTCTTTTTCTTTTTCCAAACCAGTTAACATTCACTTTTTGAGGAGTTCATTTGCAAACACAGATAAGTGCAATTTAAAAAGTCATTGGTGACTAGCCCTTTACTTCTTTGTAATGCAATGTTTCTGAAAGTCAGTACTAAGACCAAAACATTATTCTATCCCTCCTTGACGAAGTCCTCTTAACATTATTTTTTATTAATAATAACTGTAGAAAAAGAAAAAACAAAATGTGAAGAAAATAAATAGTTATCATTCTTGCATTTGATTTTGCGTAATTATATTATGAGCCTATCAAGATTGTCATCGAGTATATGTTTGAAAAGATGTGTCTACAACAGAATTTGTTCGGTCATGTAGAAAGAAAAAAGTAGCATACAACAGCTATTAACTTTAAATCATATAGAAAAAGGCTCAAACAAACTCCTGAAACCTAACACAGAAAACATCTGTTCGAAACACTACAATAAGAGCAACAACACCATCTGTGTTAGTGGCCTATTTGTAAAAATTAACTTTGAAATCGACACTATTACAAATAGTTTTCATATGAGCTTTGTTCAGAGCAGGAAAAACACTCCAGCAGCCTCATCAGTCTGCTGCTAGCACCTGCCATCCATTTAGGCCAAATCTGAAGCAACGTTTTCAACAAATGCAAATGACAACATGCAGATTTCATTTTATATCCAGTAAGTGTTTGTTGGCCAAGCTCTCTAAATGTAAAAAATGTGTGAGCGGGGAAATCAACTGTGTCAGAGAGATGGATGGAATAGGTACAAAGCATTGGTAGTGTGCTAACAAACTCCATTTTGTGTTGCTGCAGCTGTTTCCATGGAGCTCCCTCGCCCTTCTCTCCCTCTCTCTCTCTCTCTCTCTCCTTCATACAAGTGTCTGAAAGAGGATTCAGCTGCGCCAGTCAATCTGCACATCCACAAGTCCACGAGAAAAACCCTTCTCTCACACACCTACCCATTTTCAGTCATTACAATCATTTCTTAATTTATTCCTAAACTGTAGCAACAAAAACAAGCCTACTTTGGTTGCACTCAATTAATCTACATTTGTGTGACACATTAAACAAAGAACCGTTGTAGGTAATGCTTCATCTGTGACAATCTTGTGCTTTTCACACCTATAGCGTGACCCACTAACATGCCCCAGAAAATGTCCTTGAAGAATTGGAGAGAACGGGTGCTTACCCAGGACGCCGACGCGGTAGTTGAGAGTGATAACGATGACATTTCCATAGCTGGCCAGCACACTTCCATCGATCATGTTGCCTGTCCCCTCCATGTAGGATCCTCCGTGGATGTAGACCATCACCGGCTTGGCTCCAGTGTCTCGGATGTCTGCAAGAGTGGCCATGGTTAACACGTGCTCATTGGCTCATTGGCCAAGTCCTCAGCAAAAAGGTCAAAGTAGGATGAAATGTTTAGAATGCAGACAGACAAGCTATGTGGACAAGCCTTCTCCCAGATACCAGCTGTTTGAAAGATTTAAGAAGTAGGGACTAAAATCAACTCCTTTCATTATCAACAACACTTCAACAATTAAATTTGCAGCCAGTAAACAAGCCACACACAACTTAAATATTGAGTTAACTGTTCTGAAGTTTCTTTTTTTACATTTTGGATTAAGATGACCAAATGAAAAATCCCATCCTACTTGCTGTATCTTGTTGGAAACCACTGAAAAGGGGTGAACAGTCAGAGTCTAAGGATTTAGGGTTGATTAAAGAGATATAGCTATTATTTTGAGAGTATTCTTACATCATGTGGGTCCTCTATGCAACAAAGGAAGAAGAAACAAGTTCACTTGCTTGAAAATTTGTGTGGACTTCAGTAAAAAAAAAAAGAAAAAAACTTTCAAAAGGCCCATAATTCCTAGTGCTTCAGCTTAGGTGGCAAGACACACAGGCTAGTTGTTACTTAATCAGTAATGACTAAAGTCTGATTTTTATTTTTTTTGCCAAATAACACACAACACTATTTTTTTTATTAACTAAAACAACTAGCTGTGTGGTTATTTACTGCCCACTGTTCATGTTCACTTCGGTGTTGCCCTCTGGTATTCACTTCCCAATATAGACACGAAGGAAGCCATTAGGGGCGATAAAAAGAGAGGTGGTCTGACACATCCAAACCAAGGAGGAGGCTAATCTGGCCTGATGGTGATAGGGAAAATGCACCAACTAATTACACAGTGCCACCATGCTCCTTTATACTATCTCTGTGCAACAATTTATTTGCTCTGGTTCTTCCTGCTTGTTAAATTTGTCCTCTAGTTTGTGTAAAATGTTGTTTTAAGGCACTGGACCAGAGCTTGATAACCAGCCTGAATAAGAGCAAAGTCCTATAAATGTTGGCATGGGCAGAAATAGAACAGAGCATATGTGAAGGCAGAGGTGCAAACAGAATAAAATGTAATAATGAAATTGTCTGAAATGAAAGTTTGAACAAAAGATTAATGTTTTTGTTTTTTTTTTCCTGTTTTTGCAGTCTGATACTTGACACAAAAGATAGTTGTAAACCTTCCCAGACATTTGGAATAGTTTTCAGAAACTAATTAACTTCGAGAGCCAAGTTAGAATTATGGATTTGGAAATGCAACCTGCGTAATCCATTTGTCAAAAAACAATAAGATTGTCGTATATGAGAGTGCACTGATGTGACAGGGTGACAAACAAACAACAAAAAGGCTGCTTTGAATGCCTTGACATGCTTTTAGCTGAACTGAAGGTTTACAGGTGTTATACAAGTGACGAAAAGTGTAGCTGGAACCAAAGTGCATCTTAAGGTTTTGAGTGAAAAAGACTGTCTGAGGGATAGACTGAATTACTGAGCGCTGCAGGCACAAGACAGAAAAGGCCTGTTATTTCACTATTGCCTTTGCCATTGTACCCCACCCAGCATCACCTGTATCCCTCTCTGTCCTTTCCACAAAGGACGATTATTGGTACAATCCAGAGGACAGTGATCCTCACATCACGTTTTATATGAAGAAGAAAAAAAAAGTAAAAAACCTACTCAATAAATACTTAATTGAGGTATTTATTACGTCCTATATAATTATGTTATATACAAAATAAAACTAGACTGCTGAACTTAAACCAACATGCTCATACGCAAGTACACAAGTTCAATAAAAGAGGGTCTTGTTATGACTTGAATGGGAGACTGCTGGAACAGCAGGGGCCACAGTGGGATGGTCGAATTATCTTTGTGTCATGGGCCAAACACGTTGCCCTGTGTCTGTGGACGTTGGGTGAGTGGTTTCTTATGTAAAACAGTTTAAGTGACGTAAAAGGAGGAATAGTATTATATAATGTAAATAGTACCATTTACCAAATGTGACATTTTAGATGCTAAAGTCTGATTCAGCATTTATATTTTTATACAGCCACTAGTCATGGTAAATAAATAAATAAATATAAATAAATATATATATAAATAAAAAATAAATAAATAATATATATATATATATAATATATAAATATATATAATATATATATATAATATATAATATATATATATAATAAAAAATATTATATATATTTTATATATATAATATATTTATATATATAAATACCACTACAAGTACCACACTAGTTACTATTAAGTACCACTGATAACACAATGAGGTACCACTACCTATCGAATAATGAACCATATTATAAGTGCTAACATTTCTTAGAAGCCTGAAAAGGCAGAACATTGGCTGCTAAGGTGAAATGTTAAGCTATTGTTATTCTTTTTGGACATAACTGAACACTTCAAAGTTGTAAAATCTTCTTAATTTAATAAATATCAGATCATAATCGCCTAATGTTCTCAAAAGATATAGAAGCAGTTCCACGTTTTGACTGAACTGCAGTCCAGGTAAGCTCCTTTCTTTACTTCATTGTATTGCTTTCACTCCTTGGTTTTTGCCCTCCTTCCTCTTCCGCCTGCGTCTCCTTTGCCTCCTTCGCTGGCCAACACACTGTCTTTTTTTCCTTCTTCTTGCCAATAAGCTCGAGAGTGGTGAGAATGAAATGTAGGCGAGAGGGCAAAAAGTGCAAAAAAGAGAAAGCTAGACATACAAATGCCATATGGATTGCTGCAAAAAAAAAAAAAAAAAAAAAAAAAGGATATCTAAAGGAATAATGGCTTCAGGTTTTAAAGGAGTGGTATTGTATTCTGGTTGCTATGGTGACACAGAGCCAAAATTTATGCTCCTAGAGAATCACATCCCACATCCACCCATCTGTATGCCCTGCTTGTTATAACCAATCACATTAGCATGCTCAAGCTAAGCTACAAATGCATTTTCTCTCTAACCCTTATTGCGGAGTTCATGCTTTTCTTTTAGCTCTTCATGGCCCCATTACACTTTGAGGCAAAACAATAGCCTGCATTATATATGATCCAGACATATTTATGATTTGGTTTTATCTGGCTGGTATCTGAGAGGGCTCTTTTATAGTGAAATGGGATTTACAGCCGGCACAATAAACACATCGATTTGGTGCAGGGGATGAAAGGGTGGCTTTACAGTCAAAAACAGCATTTCAACATCCTTTGGTGAAAGAGCATATGAAGAGGAGAGAGGAGAGAAGAGATTAGTCATGTCAGCGTTATCAGTCACCTCTTTTGTTGATTCACACTGGGTCGTCATGACAACATTTGATTCATTGGAAAGCTCTAACATTTTAGTTCAGTATTTTCATTTCTGTAAGCTAATACTTGCCTGAAGAGTGATCAGATCAAATTCTTATGTTGATGTATGTGTGGATAATTTGTTTAAGCAAGATGCACATTTTGTGATATTTTCATGCAATGGTGCATTTGAGTTGGACACAATTTGGAAAGTAGTCTAAATGAATGTAATTTGGTCAACCAAGATTAGCTTTTGCAAACACACATGGCACATTTGAAAACATTGAATATTTAAACACGTGACTTGTGGTGATTATATAAAACTACAATAAAGTAGGCTTGAATAAACAATACTTTAATGGCAAATGTGATTCCTTATTTGTTTACTTACCAAACTAATTTATAAAATATAAGACCAACCATTAGACATGAGCCTACTGTCTCAATTACAGGGGTCGTGACTGAAAAAGGTTGAGAACCACTGGCTTATCTGTCCAATTTATTTGCAATATGTACTTAATTTGTTTATTTAGCAACATGACTTGGGTTCTCTGGTCTTCAAAGTCTTGGTGTCTCTGCTAAAAAGGACAAAAAGTTGATTATTGCAAACAGATGTCAACATTTTAATCCATGCAAACAATTCAGTCAAAAGACAGCAAAATATATAGTTGAAGCAGCCTACTTCTTTTGCATGAGTAGACTGACTACATGTAGCCCAGTACATGTAGTATTTAAAATTAGAACTCAAAGATTAACATTTTATGATCAAATGAATACACTCACACCACTCACTTTGAGAGGTACAATTCAAACAAATAAAACATGGAAGTGATTAAATTAAAATCATGCAAAATCAACATTTTACATTCCCAGAATCACAGCGAAACATGTCAGTTGCTCCCATCATTAAATGTTCTATTTCTTGTACCAGTCCCAGCTTAGATCAATGGAAAAGAGGCTGTATATAACCTGTGCTCAATCAAAATGCAAATGGCTGCTGTCTAACACATGTATTTAGGCTGAACTCCTTGTTCCTTTATAGTTAGGCCTGTGTGGTTCTGGACTGATTGGAGGACCAGCGGGGGGCATAACTCAAACCCAGACTGAACCCAAAGTGTTGCTGCTTCCATGAAAACTCACCAGGAGCTCTGCAGGCACACATCTTCACCTGACGCCCCAACTTCACCTCAAATGCCTCCTCCTTCCTCCATTTACTTTGAAACCAGTCCTACAGTATCTGACGCTAAGGACTACAACGTATATGAGCGCTTGCCCTGAAATTTCAAAGCGAGCCGAGGACAAACGCGATCGGAGATAAGTGATGTGGCATGAGCTGTGTCAACACTTGCTGGGACATGGCGGCTGTCATTGGCTGTCAGGGAGGTCCGAGTTGGTGTTGGGGGCGAGTCTGTGTCACTGTCTGGAAGTGGCAAGACATGACATGCACCCTACTGTAGCACTCTTGTCAGCCCCGGCTTCACGCTTCGATTGGAACAAGTCCATTACGCCCATGTCTCTGTTTAAAAAGTGTGCATGCTTTATCGAGAATGTTCTCTCCAAAACAAAGTAATTACTCTGCAGCCGCCTGTGTGGTGGTACTAGTCAGCTGGATGTCAGAGAAAGTGTGATAGCAGCAGTAGGGCTTGTGCGAAAAAGAACGTTACTATAACTGTGCTGTTTCTATAAGTAGTGCGTTATTATCACATGGTCAGGTGTGCAGCTCCTTATTGGTATGACAGAAGAGCTGACATTTCTCAAAATGACAGTATGTATTCAGAGGAGTTGCAGCTTGGAGACAATCTTAACCATTCAATCTTACAAGAAATCAAACCTGTAAACATGAAAACTAATGGCTTTTTACTAAAGCTTAATGCCAAGAGTTTAAAGCCTTGACAGCCTACATTGCAGATCCAAACCAGGCTGTGACATTTCATAAATGCACTTGATATTTTGAGTTACTCTTTATGCATTTGGCGGTCGTTTCTAATTGTACCTTTGAAAATGGTGGTTTGCAAAGCTCATATAATCATCCTTGAGAGACTAAAGGAGACCGCATACATGGCAAAGGAGCTGTTAAAATGGAGTTTATGTCCACACTATGAATGTTGACATCTCCTCAGAAAATAATGGAAGATGTGACCTTTGTGTGAAGGTGACTATATAGAGCTTGAATGTTTATGAGTTAAGTATGGTTCTGACAGTGCAGCAGAGAGCTGTGGGCCATATCAGAAACAATGAATAGAAAATGTTGCTGTCCAGTCAAAAAGCAATTTAAAAGGAGTTAAAAAGTAAAGCAACTGATAAAGAATATATAATTGGTCAATAGAATATTATTGTTTATTCATTATTTATGATTCATCATAACTGACAGAAAAAAACAAACTTTATTTCACATATACACTGCTAGAAGCCACTTTGATTGTGACGGGAAAAGAAAGCTTCATGTTTAAGACTCAAAGACAGCTTTTGGCTTGTGGTGGTGAAACTCATTTGACTTTCAGGAGGAGCCTGTTGTCTTTGGTGTAGGCTTGGCTACAATATCAAATCCTCTGAACAGCTGAGGGCAGAATACTAATAATCATATTACACAAGTGCACGTAGGGCAGACCCTTATGCATATTGTAGAGAATTGCATAAGGAAGCAGTCAAAATGCCTTGGCGAACTAATTCAAAGCTCATCTGCCTCCTTGTTCTTTTCTCCAGAGGTTTCAAAAGAAGCCTGTTTTTGCATGTTTTGCCTTGCCAATTATTTTATGCCACTCAAGAGTAAAGGACAAAGGGGGAAGATGACAGTAACATACTAGCTCCGGCAGCCTTTGAAATGACTCAAATGATGCCCTTGTGGATCAGCCATTAGCAGCTATGCTTATCTAAGAAAAAGGCCGGGACGCTGCAGCATCCCAAATATCTTCACATAAGTGGACATGAAGGCCTCCATTTCTCATCTGGGCCACATCACACAGACTTTGCTAGTGGCTAAGAGAGAGGCTACTGTGTGAACTCTGCATTCGCCAATCTGCCACTGCTTTGGACTCTGCTGGAGGCGCTGTGCTAGTGACATATTTAGAGAAGTTGTATAAGCATTGCTGCATTAAATAAACAATACAAAAGACAGTAAATTAACTATATATGTAGAAAAATAAAATGTAAAATAAATAGATAAAGGCTCATCAACATTCTGACAAATGAAGTACAACCAATAAAATGTGTTTTGGGCCTCATTTTTGTCTAAGTAATTAGGTTAGGCAAAAGCAAAACAAAAAGCATTTTTATGGTAGCAGTGAAGAAAGAGAAAGTGAACTTAAAATGCAAAGTTTTTCACATGTAGCTCTACTTTTTTAAGTTTAGTTGGGTTAAAAAGACCTTACTCACTACTGCTAAATGTTGTGATGTCATCTTCAAAACTTCTCTAATAGAGGCACACATATTTGCACATATCTGTTGTATTTGTCGTTTATTCCCATAAAAACACTTGTTAGTAATACTGTGTTTATTGCTGGATAACTCTAATTCTACATGGGGAACACAAAATGGCTGAATGTTTACAAACATATAGACCCAGAGCAGGTAGTAGCCTGCAGGCAGGTGGGACATAGTTCTGCTCCAGAGCACAGCAGTGATGGAGGGCCTCTCCACAGAGCTATATGCAGTGTGTGTGTGCTGCTGTTTGGATAAAAGCATTGTTTATTTGTACAAATGAGCATGTGTCTGCCTGCCTCACTGACTTGACGAATGTGGCTCCTTAAATGTGTGCTCTTATAGAGTCAATGCTTCCGGTGTTATAGCTGGAATTTCACCAACAAATATTTTACACTGTGAATTGGGCCACTGACACTCTCATTGTATGGGAATGGCTTTAACAAGGAACACTGCCTGAGCATCACTGCCAGCTTTAGCTCTTATAAAAGCGATAATCTTATTGCAACATGATTTATTCAGAGCGCTTAAAGTGACCATGTTTAAAGACTTAAATGTACATCTAAGTTATTGACACTGCAGTAACATAAAAACGCTCTACTATTTGATTGGAAGGTTTTTGAGAACACTTTGTCAATACGTTTTAAAAGTGGCAGAGCTGTAACAGAAAAGTCACTACACTTACTATGCATTGCTTTACACTATGAGTTATTCTGTAGTTGTTGACAGGGCTGACATTTGGTTGTCCCTCGACTGAATGAGAATGTCTGAGTGGTTTCTAAAAGTAAGGTCTGGGCAGTAGAAACATGGTTGTGGGAGAGAAGGTGCTGTGGAGAGGAGATGCAGGACAGACAGACTGCCAGCAGAGACAGCAGTCTGGTAATGCTGGGCTGAACAGACTGAGAGGCAGAGGGGGTTAGAACAGGCACAACACATAGAGCTCTGGGCTGCATAAGAATATGTGGATGAAGGTGCCATGGATATAAAGTAGGGCCACAAGCTTTGTTCACACAAACAAAAAAACTACTTTTAAAAAATATGAGAGACTCCAAAAAGTGAGCAGTGTTGTGTTTCAACTGTTTAATGTAACCACTTGGCTTGACTATCTTGTAAGTTTAAAATCTTACTTGGAAACTAAAATGCCTTTATTGCCATATTGTGTTATTTGACAATACAAATACATGGACTTTTAATTAATGTTGTGGTCAGAAGAATGACTTCCTATAGCGTGCTATATTTTTCTACACTAGTTTTCTGGTTTCTTCACTTCTTCACTAGCTGTTAATTGGCACAAAACTATTATTTCTCTTTACAAAAGATGATATTCCACAAAAAAAAAAAAAACATAAGCACTTTACGAGTACTTATGGCAAAATAATGTGTCATTCTAATAATGGTATGTGATCACCACAAGATTTATATAAAACTGCATATTCTGTGTTTTTGTGGCTTAAGATTCTAATAAGACAAAGTTCTGCCAATGTTCTAGTCTTTAATTTGAATGCTAATGTTTGATTTTCATCAGTAATGCATGCAGCACATTTACTGTAGACAAGGAGACGGCCATTACCCACAATAATAGCAGAGCCACTTATGAGAGTGGTATAATGTGAGACAGCCGACAAGGACTCCGAGGTTTGTGCAGGGAACAGAACACTGAGTATATTTATGCACACAACTTCTGTTAGCCTTAAGTAATGAGAAATGTGGGCTGCTACCTCATAAAGGCTGCTGTGACTAAGAGATATCACCTGTCTATTTGAAAAATCTATGAATTTAACTACACGCTTTTCAAGAGTTTCATAATTTTGTTTTCCATTCTTCCCATTATAAGAATAAGTTATTTGTGTGTCACAGTTACATTTCACTGTTCATGTGTTGCAGCTCCACAGTGACATTTTGGGGGCTATTAATCATTCAAAAGTCCCATTATTTTGTTTTGAATTGTCAATTACTATGGCAACGGTTATTTTACTGTAGACCTGCTACACAATGCCCAGATAGATCTATAAATAGACTCTCCTGAAAAAAGAAAAAAAGAAAAAGTCTGATATAAATTAACTTTTGTAAGAAATACCATTCAAGTCTGTTTGACACACACATATTTATAGACTACTAATCACTAGTTCCACATTAAACATCTAACGGACTGGATAATTCAACTTTTACAGCGCAAACTAAAGTAAGCAGCTAACGTCAGCGTCTTTATGGCTAACAACTTTTAGTTACAAGTGTTTTGTTTACTATCATGCTCACCAGACGGCTCTTTTGTCATCTTTCAGTCATGTTGTTTCTAGTTAAACACCTGACAATTCTGATTCTTCCATGAATTGTGGTTCATATTGACCATTGTAGGGACCACCTGGACATTCGGACACCACACAAAATGGTGTGACCCCTGAATAGTGCTCCTCTAGTAGCTAAGGCGCACATTCGGACTCAGCTATGTTCAGGGAGGCATCACTTTTGTTATACTCACCAAAGCTATGTAGTGTACAAAAGTCTATTGTTTTTGCATGCAGTTAGAACAACAGTGAATGAATAGCAACAATTTGGAATGGTTGCACTATTGCGTCATCACAGAAATTGAAAAATACAGCGAGCCCAATGCAGCATTCCGAGTTCTGACTTAGAAAATAGAACGCTGTTACAGATGGAATTTCTAATTGGAAACTTGGGTCACATTTCTAAACCCAGTGATTATCCGAGTAAGTCAATCCAGTATGACTGCCCCACGTTTGTTGAAAGATTAGTATGCAACTGTTAAAATCTTGATCGTACTTTGTTAGTGCTCTTTTCCATTTAGTTGCTTCCTACTGTTCCACTGTCTGTGAACCTGTTAATTTAGCTTTACTGCTCTGCATATTTCCCAAAGAAAATTTAGCCGGGAATTAGATTCTGTTTTTTTTGGTGCAGAGCTTGTTGATGCAGCTTGTTGCAGATGAGAGTCAATCAGGTATCAAAGGCTAAAACTACAGAGCCTCAGCTTTACAGTCCAGTCAATTGTTTGTGCTCCAAACGGTTCAGAAACATTTGGCAGAAAATGTGTCTCCAAGGATCAAATTCTTCCTTTTTAATCTGTGTTTTATTATAATTTGTGTATAGATGTGTATTGTTACATCTCAGCACAAAAATTCAGCTTTTTCTCTTTAATTGAAATTATTTGTTTTCCCTTGTGATGTCACTTAAACAGAACAAAAGGCATGGTCCATGGTGTTTATAAGATCTACATTGTACATCACTAGAAGGATTTCAGTTCAGTGCTGTAATAATCTAAATTTGAAACTATCTACTGTCTGTCTTTTGTCTATTTTTGAAGACTTTTTATTTCACACTTCACTCCAAAAATATGAAGACTTTTTGTGACTATCTCAAAGAAACAAAAGCTAAAATAAAATACGCATAACTGTGCACTAAAACACTTCACCTGAAGCTAAAAATGCTGTTCACTTTGAATACTATTAATGACATCACAAGGTGGAACAGAGCCTTTTGAGATCTACAGATGAAGACAAACTAATAATATTGAATTATTCAGACATGTGTGAATCAAGTAAAAGTAACTGGGATTTCTTTTTTTGTTGTTGTTTTGTTTTTATCAACATGACTAAACGCACAGTCGAGACAATTTTGCATAAAGACATGGTTTTACATCTGGATTATGACAACATCCTTCTGCATCCTTCTGATTCTCCGGATTATTGTACAGCATCCTTGCCAAAGTAAACAATATGCAAATAATGACAAATAGCCATGTTATTATTTGCAGAATCGGGCAAAATAAAATTGGATTCTGGTGGGTTTACTGTACATAAGATGCTGTTTTCACATGTAGCCTTATACAGTGGAAGCACATGTCACACCTAAAGCTACCTTTTCGTGCTGTTTTGACAAGTCAGAAAACAGAGCCATCAGAAGAATGAAACTCTTCTGGATGCTGTTGTTTGGTGGATAGTCAACTCCGTCACAGGCGCATTAGCCACAGTATTTCGGCACTGTTCTGTGGGGACTGTATTGTGTTTGTGCGGTGATGCTCTGTAAATAGCATTAGTTTCGCTGGGTAAAGAAAAGACTTGTCACATTCTCAGTAAGACTTGTCTCAGGCAGCAGCTTGTAGACCGAGCCACTGTCTACACTGGCAAAGACGTGCCAGACAATGGGATCGGCACTTGTCAGCGATTTTGAACGGACTTAGGGCTCCACCGGTTGACGCATGTGAGTTAGCTGGAAGGGAGGGACGCGGTGCAGCGAGGAGAGGAAGAGTTTGGCTTGAATTTCAACAGCTCGCCCTGGGCCTGAATGAGGAAACACCGGTGTGTCAAAGTGGAGCCATGGCAACACTTCCTGTCCTGTGATCAGGGGTGGGCTGACAGGGAGAAGAGCCCAGCGGCGAACAGGGAGAGGAGTCACTGTTAAGCCCCAGAACATGTGGCAGCAGGTGGATGCAAGTGTTTTGGACAGAACAAGACAATAGAGATGCTAAAGGCATTGTAACCGATGCTTTTATTTAACTTACAATCAGTTTGGACGTTACAGACCAGATTTTAAAAGTAAAAAATTGGAACGCACTCGATTTGTTGTCAGGGGTAATAACAAATTGTTGCTTCGCTTTATGCTTTTTTATTGGATAAACTGCAATGAAGCTCAGGAAGGCAACATCACACAACAGCAGAATGCTCAGTTGGTATGTTAAACCATTTTTTTTTGGGGGGGGGGGGGGGGGGGTTGCTTCACGGTAGTTTTTGCTAACGAATTCCTATCTATCTATCTATCTATCTATCTATCTATCTATCTATCTATCAAAAACTGAATCGAATCATGACTTGTAAATTGTCGAATCCCTAATTTCCATGGTAACCGTTGTTGCTGTTAGACAGTGTGAAAGTGGTCACACATCAGGACACTGTCTTGCCTTTTCTTGGCAGCATACTTCGGATTTAGCTGTGATGAGGCTGTAGAATTCACTGTTTTTTTTTTTTTTATTGTCCTTGTGTCTATTTGAGACAGTCTCACAAAACAGACAAGCTAACATTTTAGCTACCTTAAACACAAAGCCTAAAATTTGCCACGCACAACGGGTTATAAATTGGGAATGTTCTGGGTAAATAGCTACGCCTGATTTTCTCAATTATATTGTCAACGCTACAGTATTTGGGTGAGAATTAGTTTGCAGTGTCTCAACTTCAATACGTCTAATAATACGGCATTTTGTTCCCCAAAACCCAGAAAGCGTGCTTATTGTTTTTAGCATGGATAGTTGCTTTTTTGTTATGGGTTTTGTTGTTCGAGCTTCTATAAGTTTTCTAAACTCATCATGGCGAATATTTAGTTCAGAATGCATTAACTAAGCCCAACATATGACTGCTGTAAAAAAATAAAAATCACTGTTAATCTTTTAATATGGTGGAAATCAGGTACTTGTGGAACCAATGGGTGTTCTGCTGAGTTTAACAAATGAGACTAGTTTGTTAAGCAGACAGCAGTATAAATAACATGGACGAATTAGCATAATTAGATACTACAAATTATAAAAAACAGCATGTTTTGACAACAGATAACCAATCAAGTCTATGTCAGAGGCTGGTTTGGAAAAACTACAGCATCTTTCCCATAGAATTTACATATTAATGAACATGTAATGTATAATCAAACGGCCAAGGTTTCTTTGTCATGTTAGTGAAATCACACAAGGCATGATGATGGTTGTTGGTTTTAGACGCTTATCTGTTATGTATCCTCTTTGATTTTAGTAATAATATCAAAGTTTAATGTTATGATTATTGTGATCATGGCCTACAGAAAGTCTGTGATCATCTTTATTAAATCAAACCTAAATTATTGCATTTATTGCTTACAGTAAGACTCCTCATATTACCCAATGATAATATTTTATTAGCATTCACAGCTACTCTGTGGAACATGGTTTTAAGTTTTGTTTGTCATTGTCAAAAGAGATATAAATAATATCAACTTAACGAAATTGTGTACAAAATATAAATTGCACTGTCACCACAAATCATACAAATATGAAAGCTAGACGCTATTAAAAAATGTTATGCAATATCAGGTACATACAGCGTCACCGTTTCCTTATCGACAACAATTGGGAACAAACATTTTAGTCTCCAAGACCAGCCCAGTCTCCGAGGAAAAAGTAGATGGTGGTTGAAGCCAGACGGCAACATTTTCTTTGGGTTTATGGGTAAATCCTAACCTATCCCTAGACCCAGTCCAAAACGTACTAATTTTAGTAACTTGAAGCTTAAAATTACCCAAAGAAAAAAAATGTGTGGTTATTTTACGTTTTGGACTAAAGGTTTTGAAAATATGCTCATCATATGTTTTTGACGTTTTGTTGTACATCTACATTTTCTTCAGAGGCTGTGTTGCCAAGCCACAACTCTTCTGAATTCTTGACTTGTTGAATGATGTATGTATCCTTCCACCTTATTGTAAAACCACTTCCCTCTAAGTAAATGTGAAGAGTCCAATCTCCGAAGACATAGCTCATGCTTGCATCACTTGCCCTACACAGACGGGGCGGGGAGACAAGGGCAGGGGCTGTACCCAGCTCTTGATTTTGATTCAGAGGCTTAAGCCGTTTCTGTTGCGGCACAAGAATCGTCTCTCGTCTCTAATCTCGCTCAAAGATCCACCCTGAGCCAGGAATATCCCAAGATAAATATGGAAAGTGAACAATGCGATTGCTGAGCGGCAACTTCCCATTTTCTACACCTCTCCTAATCCTCTCCAGCAGCACTCGCGAACTGCCTGTCCTCATCTGAATGTGCTGGCATCAACCTGGAGAAGAGGCAGATATTACACTGCTGCACTCTGCTCGAACATAAGCATCTCAAATGGTGCCGCTGGCCACACCTTGAGATACGCTGCTTCTGCCACCAGCACTGCCCTGGTAATAAGCCTTGTTTCAGTCAGCACAGGCTATAATGAAATGGCTTAATCTCTCCAGACAGCTACAAGATTTAATCTAACTCCAAAGTCAATCATTGTGAAGCTCGTCGGTGGAATTTAGAAACATCTGTAACAGGAACTTGGCACGCTTGTGATGAGCCTCAAAGACACTTCTCAAGAGATTTAATATGAAAAGTTTGAAGGCCAAAAAAGTTGACACACTGTAAATGTTGAGTAGACAAACAATGGCTACACAATGATTGTAAACAACTCATCATTAAAGACTAAAATAAATGTAAACTTTTTCAATGGACTGAAGCAAAATAATAAAACCGCAAATAAGAATACTTATAATTCAACATTTACAGTGTTACAACTTTCTGCAAATGGGTTCACACGCTACAATTTACAAAATTAATATGTTACAAAGATGTAAAATTTACATGTTAAAAATCGTACCAAAAATAAACTCAGAAATGGTTTAAAAGCAACAAGAGAATCATGCATAATCTTTCTTCACCACAGCAAATACCTTCGTCTTCATCACCATCGTTATCCGATAAATCCCCGTTCTGTTTTTTTGAATGGGACCCTATTGTAGGAGCAAGAAGAGACATAGAAAAAGCACAGGGAAATTCAAAATAGCCACATAACAATGAGAAGTTTAAAACAGATACAGACATAATGCAACACAATACAGATAGAGTGAACTGAAATTATTCATACAAAAGTTTATATTTAAAACAAAATAAAGATAAGAGTCATACACAAGGCATTTTCAGCAACTTTTGGTGCAGATCTTAAGGTTTAAAGCTGGGAAACCTCTTTCTTGTTAATGAGTGCAATGTGAAAACAGGATTTTGTGACGAAATCAGACAACTGTGAATTGTCTGTTTATTTATAATATATTTTATCTGTCAGCGAAGTAAGATTCTTTAGGACTAAATATGCTTTGTCATTTCACTGCTTATAAAAATAGCTGCTCTAAAACTGTGCACATGCATGAAAATAAATCGTAAAGAAATCAAAATGTGCCAAACTAATTCGACTTACACAAACGCCTTACAGACTTCTATCTTTTGTGCTTAGAAAACAGGTACAGTGTTGACAGAGCTCTGTGGCAATTACTTTTCATTTCTCAGGTTAATTGACCACAACCATTCTTTATGTTTTTAACTATAATTTAAAAACACATTTCTTTTTTGTGTGCACTGTTGAGTTCAAATTCACATTTGGAATACAAACGGAGCACATCCAGCCTCATCCCCCGAGGTAAGTGGCTGAATGATTCACAGCAGTATCATGTATGTGCAGTGGTGTGTGCACAGACTTTAGCCTGTGTCTTTGCCCTCAACAACAGGTAAAGAGCTGTTGTCCTTGTGATTCATATGAGTGTGAACATCTCGCCCTCCAGGGTCTCCACACTGAGGACAAATATAGCATGCAGATTCTGTTGTGTTCCACCACCACATCTGAACTTTGAACAGCAGAGATATTGTTACTGTCTTTAAAGCTGCATTGTGTGAGAGCTTTGGGTCTGCAAACACCTTTTCTCCATGGAGATGATATTACTTTGTCTAGATAACAGATACAGTATCTTTAAAGACACAGTATGTCTTTTGCTACCCTAAAAATGAAATAATTAGTTCAAACTTTCTACTTCAGTCCACATTTGCTCACTTATTCATTCTGGGCCTCTGAATTGTTCATCATGTTGTGTTTTAACCTTTTTTTTTTTTACAGCTGTTAGGAGCAAGACGTGTCACAGATGCTAATGGCAGTTAGACACAATGCTAACAACAACAACAACAAACTAACTAATATTTTTATACGTAGTCTAATAACATCAATAGACATTGCAAACTCATTTTCACAATAATAGATGCATTAACAAGATATCTATGCTCATAGGAAAATAATTTACTGTATTGTTTTCTTTTAAAGTATTTTAAGTGAAATATACTGTATATACTATATGTTTATATTGTGCTAAGGAACACTCTTGAGAAGGTAAATAACATTGCTATGGACTGGCTGGGCTCTATCAAAAAAGTTCTGCACAGTGCACCGTTAACATCAGGTTAGTACTGATGCAAACAAAAAAAGATTTTTTTTTTCCTTAAACTTTAAGTCAGTTATGTTTGAATGCTTCCAATAGAAGAGGTAGAACATTTATGACGCGCAGTCCAAATCAAAGGTTTTTTTTTTTGTGGCTTTTACAATAATAATTAGCATGTTCTTATGACAGTAATGGGAAGATTATCAAACCGAAATGTGATGCCAAAATAAAAAAGCAAAAAAAACCTGAGAACGATGTCTGTATCTGCACTCAACTCTAGAAGCACTGAGCTCTGAGGTACAAAAGCATGAGAAGTATAAGCTAGAGGCATTAGAGCGTTCAGGTGCTACTCAAGGACAAGTGGAATCATCTAAAATACAGCTGGGGAAAAATAGATTTTTAATTCTATGATCAGAATGAGTCAACTACTTTTCAAAGGATCACACATCTTCAACTAGCCGGCTCACTTTTTTTGCATTAAAGCCTATTCAATGGAATCCCGATATTTGACAGATGTGTGGCTGCGATTTGCTCATCACAAACACATTTTCCAATCGAACAAAACAGTGATCCTTTTGTTGTACTGTATTTTTATGCCAGAGCGTATGAGAAGGACAAGGCTTGTACCTGTTACCCAGTGCTAAGCCTGATTAGCACATGTAGTTTGGGAGCTCTCGAGTCCGTCGACGTGGTAACAGTTATTGAGTGATAGTACTTCAGACAGCATAGATTGGTTGGCAGGTGTGGACAGGGAAGCTCTGTCACTCTGCATCGAGCTGTCTGTGAGCTGCTGTGTGTCAAACTGTGATCCATAATGGGAGCTTGACATCGCCTGTGACTCAGCACTACGCCTATGCACGACCTTCAGGCTACCAAAGTGAGCCTTAGTCAAAGTGAATACTACTATGTGCTCCTGCGGACGACTGGATTTGAGTGGTGCTGAGGAGGTGTTTTCATCGAAGCTGGGAAAAAGAACGTTTCAATAATAAAGCCACAACTAAACTCAAATCTATAGAATATTTGACTTGAATCTAACCTATTTTATAGAGCTTAGGGAAAAAAAACAATGTGTAGCAAGACATGCTCAATGTCCAGGATGCCATTTAACATTTTAAAACATTTGTTGAAACATGTGTAGATTTTCAGATACTAAATAAACTTGGCATTTATTATTAAAGGTACACCGTGTAACTTTTTTGCCAAAAAATAAACTTGAATAAAAGCATGTTTTCCTAGTTTAGATGTCTTTGTGGCACTAAATGAATAATAAAAATGTGTAATTTTATTTCTATGAGCGAGCTTACATGGCCACAAATATAACAGTTAATTAATCAAGAGGAAGGCTTCCTTTGGTTTATTTCCATGAAAAAGCAGCCCCCTTAGGTATATTTTCCCACAGTATGAAATAACACTTATTTATTTCCAATAAGAATGTTCTCAAGAATGATTTTAACTTTGTATGTGTTGAATTGTGAAGTTGAATTTCCACCTTCAGGAAGTTACACGGTGCACCTTTAATGTTAAGGTTAAGCTTAACTTTATGACACTAGTGTGATCTATACGAGTACTGACCCAGCAGCTTGTTGGATTGATTAGTTTTGTAACTTCTCCATAAACATGTCAAAGTTGTAATTTCTCACATCACAAATGAAAGAAAACTAGATAAATACTCAGACGTTTATTGGGTTGCCTCCGTTCATATGATATGGACGTTGATGTCGTCTTGCTACACAGGGTTCATTGTTGGCTTTCTTTACAGCTTTACAGTTCAATAATATTTAAGCTACCCTCCACCTGATTAAAATAGTGACTGGCCAATGGAATGTGTGATGTTAAATGAACAGGACCAGTATGAACATGATCACTAAGTGAAAACCACTAAGGGTGTTTAATTTAATATTTCATCAAAATTTGTGTTGGAATAAGCAAGCTTTAGGCCTACAATAGGCATAGAATCATAAGTCTTATCAACATTTTATAATCAATCAGTGTCTTTGTTCAGCTCTTCTAAATCATTTAAATAAATATTTATTTAATAGTCCTGAGAACTTTTGCCACACCCCTTTTTAAGTCAACTAATCCTTTAGTAAGAGAAGTCTTTAGTCAGCCAAGCATTTCTTTAATTGAATACAATCCTAAATAAAACATTTATGGAAATGCTTTACAAATTGTCTGAAACCCTGCCATATACATTTAGACAGATTTTTTTTTTAACTGCTCGTCTATTGGGAAATTCTAAATAAAACATGAACCTAAATAATTTGCCAAGAAGCCTGCAGCATTGTTGATTTCAAACGCAGTAGAAAACTCCTGAGACTGCTTTCACAACTGTTTGAATACAGCGAAGAATGTCTGAATGTTCTGAAAGCCGCTCCTCTGGTGAAGAAAAGAGGTTCACTGACAATAGATGAGCGTTGAAGTTAAATATGAGAAAGGTCACGGAGCGGAGGGGGACTTAGTCAAATGTGAAATGTTGCAGCCTTGACAATTGGCGCAGACATATTCAGCCAGCGATTCTCAGGTGGCCATTTTACACTTCGAGGGTGCGCATGGATCTGCCTGTCCTCCTGCCCGCTCCTGTCTGGGTCCGTCTATCACCAGTCTGTGGAGGTGAGGCAACAGCTTGGGAGGGACACATAAGAGAGAATGATGGAGAATGCAGCTAAAAGGTTAAGGAGGCTGTAATCCGCCTGTAAAGGACAGCCAATATTCACACTGCGCTTCAGCTGCTCCCTAAATACAACTGAAAGGAGGAAGGGAAACAGACAAGGCGCTCTGGTGGGACATAATAGAAATAGACGGTTTGAGATAAAACTACTTTATAAGAGAGCCATGTGTTATTATTCACTGAATTACACTTTAAATGAGATGGTTCCTACAGTTTTAATGGCTCTGTAAATGTTCTTGTTAACTATTTCATCTCTTGTACGTGTTACTATAGAGTTAGTGAATTTTCTTTTCTAATTGGCTGACTGGAGGGACTTCAAACTGCTTACTGTGATACTGCAACTGTGGGCACAGCTGTTACATTACTCATTCGCACTGATTGTGAGACAAAGCAATTTCAGCAAATGTTAACTGTAAGATGTGTTTTTTCTTCTTTTTGTTTTGTACATTTTAGATACATGTATTATTTTGTAGCTTTGCCAATGCTAGACTTGTAAGCTAGAAGTCTTTTTAACAACTTGCTTTTGAAATGCAAAGGTGTGATAAAGTGTATTTAAACAAAGTGCAAACAAACCAACTGTGTTTGATGTGATCGTGGTTCGGCATGTTCATTAGGCCTTTTCAGATTATTTAGGGTCGTTTTTCGTGTATCAAACAACATCATTAATTTTAGTATAACTTCATAATAGTATTGATTCTGCACTCTTTGAGAATACAACAATAACTAAATACAAAATAAGAGTTGGTCTCTTTGCTTGTTGAGAATTTGAAAGTAGAGCTTTGAGCTGCTGTGAGCATGTGTCCATAAGCACATACTCTAGTGCTCATTTCTCTCACTTGAGATGCAGAGGGTCAGTGTGTCCCGTACTTGGCTGTGCCCCTCACACACTCACTCCTTCAGTGCTTTGACTGGAGGACACACAAAGAACAGAACACAGATACTGAGCCGGGGCGACTGTGGAGGCTGGACAGCACCGCAGCAGGAGGCTTTTGAATAGAAACTTCCTGCTTTGGCCATGAACGGCATTTTAATCAGTGCATGACCCCACCTCAGGCATGACTGCAGCCTGCAGATGATAGATGTTAATGACACATCATACTGCAGAATTAAACAAAACCACACAAGGCACTGTTTGTTCTTGTCTTCTTGGAAAGTTTGGGGGTCCGCAGAGATGTGTGGAGTACAGATTTGCTCTCAGGGAGTTGCCCCTCCCCTCTTGCGGCAGAGCTGAGTCGGCCAACCAAAGGGATTACCATGGTGTGTTACTGTCTGCTGTGGCCCAGACAAAGTCTAACCGGGATTTGGACTTTTCACATTTTTCACAGCTCCATAGAATATGAGGTCGTCTGGTGTGAGGAACAATGCCAGTGTCGCTGATGGAGTGGTTAATCTACAGATCTGGCTCAGTATATGACAGTCTGGCTCTACGCTAAGCTAAGCTTTTGTAATGGCTTCTGCTCTCCATCACCTGTGTGGTAAAGTATTCTTAATCCTTAAATTAGTTGCCTTAATTCACATTTGACTAGGTTATGTCCATGTGAAATCACAACATTCTACATGTCAACATGATTGAATATGAAAGAAATTTCAAATTCATTTTTAGGACTAAAAGAGTCAATATATAAACCTGCTTGAATTGTCCTTTTAGACATTTCATGGCAAAGTATGATTAATTGGAATAACTAGCTCTTGCCCACAATCTGGCATTTGATATCCTTGAATTCTTGTATGTGAACGGAATCTATACTATTTTACTTGTTCTTTGTGAGTACTTCGAGCTTCTGTGTTAACTTATTTTACCAATTATGACTGGAATGCATGTGTACATGTCAATAAACGAAAACATGAAATGAATCTGCAGGAATGCTGAACAAACAGTGAAAGAGAAAATCTGCAGAAAACGCTGTGAGTATAATAATAGGATTCAGCATGTCTCACTCTGCTTCACTAAACCAATCAGAATTAAACAGGTGCCTTTAAATTTTGGTTTAGCGATTTAACAAGGTAATGGCGAAGCTTTATCCAAGGCTGTCCTTTCACAGAGTGTTCTATATGGTCCAGCACATTACCTTCAGACCATTCAAACTGCTCAAGCTCACATACAGTCAAAGCAGCCACAGTTCAAAGACATACTGCTCTGGCACAAGGTTCATATCTGTGTGACCTTTACAGCAGCACAGACTCCTCAATTGGCAAAACTATTGAAGAAAATCTACCTTCATCATTATTCTTCTACCATGAACAGAGTGCACAAAAAGATGTGTTATACAATGAATTATACATCAAACATTGTTATGGGCATTGCAAGAGTTCAATCACTCGGCATGTTTCAGACTAGCATTTGCCCAATTTCTATAATGAAGCTTTAATAGTGCACTTTTGTCTCCCTATGACATCCATGAACCACTAGGTTATATTATTGACATTACGCACATTGATCTCAATGTAAAAAACAAGTCCTTTTATTCCTGGGTTAAAACCCACGCGGCCCCTTTCATGATATGTCATTGTATAAGTAATCACAGCAAGAGTTTTTTTTTTTCTTTTTGCCACAACAGCTATAAAACTGTTGAATTGTATGTACAATGCCAACGTTTAGGAAAAGAAAATTGCAGAACATAAGGTACAGGTGAGGGGCGATATCAGTCAAGATCAGTGAAGCACAGACTGACAGAACAATAGTCTTGTCCTCAGAAGAATAAAAAATACTCAAAAGAAGAAGTCAAAGTCAGAAGTGAAAAAAAAAACTGCTTCTAAATGGTGATTTTGGATATTGTGTATAGGACCAGAGAGGACCTGCTAGTCCTCACTTCTGCATCTGAAAACCTGTTCCAAACTTACAGTACAAAGTCACCTAAAACTAATGAATACAAGAAATATTTCAGAATGTTTGTGAGAGATAGGGACAGTTTAAAGCCACATTCTTTAACATCTAGTTCCCCAGCTTAAAGACACTTCTTTTGTTTCTTTGTAGTTAAGTCTGTTTTCTCATATTGTTATTGTGTAACTGATCACAAACTCATCTTGAATATTAAGTCTATTCTTTCATCACGTGTTCTGCATTTAATGAGGTGGGTGAGTTTTGTTTTCTTCTCTCTTGATAAGCATCAACAACAAATGTGCTTTGTGCAAGGTAAGAGGGTCATTTACCTCTGATGTTACAACTGCATCCTGTTGCCTGGCAACAATCACACCATTTAATCAGGAGTCAAACAGAGCTTTGTTCATAATAGTCAGTCTCTTTATCCTGCACTGTTGCTGTGCAAAAGTGAATTTTTGAAGACGCCTTGTGCATGACTCAAATCACAATCTTTGGTTTGTTAAAAGTTCAAAGATAAAGTTTTGTGAAACATGTGTTTTGAACTCAATATATTTTTAATATTTAATATTTTTTTAAATTAGTATGCTGCAGAGGTGTGTCTTGCATTGAGTAAGATGGATAAATTATGCTCCATTTGCACTGTTAATTCAAAATAAGCCAGGATTAGCAGGAGCGGTATATGATTGAAAAACGTTTTGGGTTTTTTTTTGTCTTTTTTTTGTTAGAGGCCTATATGAAGCCAGGTCCTATGCTCCACATCATGTGTCACAAAACAGCATAAGGTTTGGATAAACCCTTTTCTCATTATAAAACATGATGAAGATAATTGAAAATTTGTAAGTGGAAAGGGAAATATTAAAGAGATTTTTCAGGCCATATTCCACAAGCGGGACTAATTCAGAAGCAGAAACGCCTGGAGGGTCAGTCCGTCTCTTAAAATTAGTTTTAAATGTGAGTGAACAGTAAAGCTAACATCTGCCTCAGCCTCGGTGGAAATCAACTGCAGCAGTCTCCTAGCTCAAAGTGGAGCTTTACTGTACACTGCTCTGCCCAGGATCACACATAAAACTATTACGAGCCTTCAGGCAGGCTTCACAAGACTCCTCTGTTATTACTGTAAGATTTTGCATAGGCTGATCAAACTGGCAGTTATGGGCTTTTGCTGAATACATGGTTTCTATTTGAACAAGTCTGAATTATGAATATAATGGAGTGGTCGCTCAAAGATGCATGTAAGAGTATTTAACAGCTAAAACTGAGATGAACACAGGTGTCAAGTTTAACAATTTTACCTAATAAGAGATTTGAAAGAGGAAAAAATCTAAGATAAGATAAACTCATGCAAATTTGCACAAGATTCTGCTTCTGATTTAGTCACCGGATTTTGGCTAAATCCAAAATTTGCTTAACAAAAAAGTACAACATTTGGTTATGGTTTAATGAAAATTCTAATTTGACAAACGGTATGGCCAGGGTTAGGTTATTGTTACTAGATTATTGATTTCAAATTATGTTTGAACAGACCAATTGTTGCTATATTTCACCCATGAAATCCATGTGGGACACTTCAGGCTAACATGCACACAATACATATTAAACAATGCGATAATTTTCTTGAAAACCTTTAAGTACTTTAAGTATTTTTTTTTTCCCTCTCATACACACAACCACATCCATCCAACACAAACCCACACATTACTAGCATTCACTCACATTGCTCACATATGTCAAGGTTGCTCTGACTCACGTCCACGCTCATCCCAATTAGCACTCTGATTTGGGACTTGATAGCTGGTGACTTTGCCGGCTTTGGAAGGATGCAATGATCCCCCTCACACTCTGGGCTTTCGTTCAAAATCCGTCTTTTTTCATCGCATGTGGATTTGTTTTACATACCTCCTTTTCTACACATTTTCTTGTTGGGTTTCCTGGCACATTCCTTGGATATTCTTTTGACTGTAAAATGAATGGGAAAACTACAAAATAACAGCGAGCTCTGGAAAAGATAGCAGGTAACATGCAACAATCGATTACAACCATTTCTTGTAAAACCCATTTCCCTCCACCCCAAAACCCAGTCAGTAATGACAAGAACAACAAAAAGACCTGTTGAGAAAGTAACTAGGGTGTAACTGCAGAAATATTCCAAAATGGTGGAATGAATTTGCTGCATCCTGGGACAAAGGAAGCCCATACTCACATGCACTTCTATTTAAGACCCAATACAGCCACACAGAGACATTTAACTTTCTAATCTGATAACCCAAAGTGTTATTTGACATTGTCCATTTTGGGGCACTTAACATTTTAAAGCCATTTTCCTGTGTGGGTCTCCTTTAAGTGGTGTAATAATGGGAGCAGCTTAAAAGTATCAACAGCAATAAATCTAAAACTTTCCAGACTTTTAGTTGCTACAGAACAATCAATGTTAGCCCTTTGGTTCAAAACCTTGCTTCTTTTGTGCAAGGACAGGAAAGGGAGCGTAAAGGGTCTTACATAGTACCGGCTGATGCCACGGGCCTCCTCTGTACCAGAGAACATTTCACCAACCCTAAAGGTCATTCACTTATGGAGCAGGCGTCTGATTCCCCAGGACAGTCAAGACAGTGAGGGGAGGGAGGTGCACCGAGAACTTCCAATCTCTTTCTTTTAGGATTTCAATTGTTTTTTGCTATTAAACATATTTGTTAATTGGTCATCAAAAGAGGAACCTCTAACAGTGACATGAAAGGGGAGAGTTGATGAAAAGACTAAATGATTTGTCCAGTCAAGATGAAGGAAATGAACACAGACACAGCATGCGCCAGACAACAGGTCATGCGCAAAATTGAGACATTTTTGTAAAAAGATAGAGGGACAGCATGTGTTGTTGTTTACCCAATGCACTCACCATCTTCTGTTGGAACATAGATGTTGAGATACAGACAATCCTCGTGTTGGTCCTGTATGAAGGTGGTGACTATATCCAGGTTAAAGGTGAACCATATTGGCATCATAATCTCTGGCACGGCATTGTGGATATTCTGCGGGCAAACAGGAGCAAAGTGGGTAGCATTCTTGATGCCTGACCATGATGATGGGGGCTCCGGGGGCAGGAAGCGTTTCTCTCCGACTGGAGGAGCAGCATATGGAACCCCTAAGTACTGGTCCACTGGGCCCAGGATCTCACTGGGCAGGGGTACCCTCACTCCCCGCAGCTTCCCATACTGTGTGTTTACAGTGGGGTGGTAGTTTTGACTTCTTATCGCCACAAAGTACCAACAAAAACATAGTATCCACAAGGAAGGGTTGAAGTTGGTGCAAGCAGGGGCACCATGCCAGTTTTTAGAGTAACAATGACTTCTCTTTGAAGAAAACCACATGGTCCCTGTGAGCGACAGACACTGTGAGCGACCAACATACAGGGCCGACAGCCCTGGCAGAAACACGGGCGTCTGTGCCTCTGCTCAGCTTTCCAGTCCAGCCACCTCTGGGACAGTCATCAGCTGTGATACTGCAGGCCGGCAGCACAAGAACAGGGAAAAGTCACAATTGTATGGCTCCGCTCCCGTGAGGTCCTTAGTCACTGTCCTCTCTCACTTGTCAGGTCTTCTATCCCGTGCTGCAAGCAGAGAAAACAGGAAATGAATGACACTGCACTGAAAAAGCCACCATCACTTTTATCGACTCATCTGTCAGGACATAAAGCAGCTCATACAGTAAACATGACAGAACTCTTACTGATATCATCTAATATTATTATAATTATAATCAAGATGATGCCATGACTTTGATGCAGCAATTAAATGTTGTCAAGTTGCGCCTAGAAGTGATAATAGGACCCTCAGCTGTTTTAGGCAGGTCATCTTTAGAGATAATTATTAACATTAAATATTAACGGTGACATTATCTGCACAAAAGGCAAGGCTCAAACTGACACTGTCCCAAAGTTATGTACAATGACAAGGCTTATACAGCTCCCTTTGGAGTTGTACTCATTTAGACACTATTGGAAATCCAGTTCCAGCTCTGCTACTACATGAGGACTCATTTCAGAATGACCAGAGGGTTAGGGCAAGGGAGGATCTCACTATGGAATATCTTTATGGAAATGCTAAACAGCACTCCCCAGGTGACGCCAACAGTGCCAATGACACACACCTCCCTCTCTGCCTGATCAATTTTCAATTTCTGAGGCTTAGGGCACCCCTTCTGCAGCATTCACTCCAATAACAATGGCACAGAAACACCAGCATTTAGAGCAGGATATTGCATTCCAAAATGACTGTGTAAATGATTTATAATGTATCAGCAGCCATTGGAGACCCACTATGCAGGGAGAGAAAAGCAATCCTGACATTCGGTGCTGTTATAGCGAGGTAGCTATTCCCATCTGCTGCAACTATGGATCAACGCGGGCTCAGAGTCCGCCTGTTTGATTCCGAATACATAGAAAACACACACGGAACATCAAAAACCATGGACATGCATTTTTAAATATACAGCAGATGAGCAAAGCCTTTTCAATTTGTGGGTAAATGAAATTGGTGTGGTGGACAGTTGGGGTTCATGGCGGCGCATACTGAGTACAGGCTAAAGCATGAAAAGTCAAGCATATCCAATTGGGTGGAAAGGGTATACGCAGCAAGGAGCGGACATGAGATGACAAAGACTTGCTCCCGACAAAGACTGCAGAAATATGAAAGTAACAACACGCCTAGTCGCATATAAGATCAAAAATATTGTTGCCATAGGTTCTGCATGCAGACTTCGACAGGTAATTGTATGCACTATGCAGTCATTCAATTATGTCATTTCTCCAGGGAAATCAAGAATGTGAAACTATTAAAGAGGCATAGACTATTTACTCTGTTTAATAATGTTAATGTATGGAATAATGGAGCATGGTAGAATTTGTTAATTTGTGATGGTCACCATAGGGAAGGGCGATATGCCTTAAAACTTTTACCACAATATAAAAGGAAAAAAACAAAGAGACGTTTCTGCTAACACAATGATAGCTTTTATAAGATTTGTAATCACTTGTTTCGGGTTATTTGAAGTTATGCTGCTTCTACTTATTTCTTTCATTATTCATGCTGTAGCCTCTGCAGTTTGTGTTTAGGTCAGTCTTGTTCAAGCTTTTAGAGCAATCTGTACTCCTTTACAACAGAAAGAAAAAACAGCTATAATATTCAAACAGTTAACTTTTCCGCATGGGAAAAAAAATGCATGTGTTGTTTGTGTGCATTTTGCTCATAAAATCTGAACAACAGATCTGTACCATTTATAGTGTAAAACACAAAAGTTAGCCATGTCAGGTTTTTGCTCCTTCTGTTTTTGATGTGAGCAAATGCTTGATAAATGAGGCCCTTTGTCGTTTTCATTAATAAGTATACACCAAACGCAACATTAAGTAACAAAATCAGACCCTTGAGAACTGTGTGAATCAAATAAAGAACCATCATTTCTGAACTACAGAATAAGTTTCTTTTTTCACAAGCTTTGAACTCTGCAGTCTATACAACAGTGCAGTTAAATTATAGATCTATAGACTTACTATAAACAAGCGAGGCCTGAATGTGTACTTTTAAGGCCTAAGCCTCAACAGCGCATAGATATAAATATTTTACAATAAATATTTTACATAAAATTTTTTGATTTAATGTCTTTTTTATGCTACCGAGATTAGAATCTCTTTTTCCAAGAGTCCTGTATGCATTTCAATTATCCTGAATATGCATTTCAGTTGTTTCTCTCACTACAGTTCATTTTAAATATAAGGAACATGAATTTCTTTTACACAATATTTGCAAATCGAAAGAACAATCGAATTCTTTGGTTCAGAATACAAACCCTATCGATATTCTAAGACCATACTGAGCACCTTTCTATGTGGTCAAAGTTGTGTGGTCAACTTAACAGCTTTATTCTTTAACAAGGCCTTTTATAGTGGAACTGCTTTAGCCAAGTCTAAAAGCATGAGCGAACACAAGATTTATTTGATGGCTGCTCTGTCCTCTAATGACTAATGGCTCTATTAGACACTGTAGTGTGAAATATTACTAAAACTCTCCTCACCTTTGACTACATGTCTGTTTCTTCCTCAAAAAGGTGCTCCACTTAAATGGAAATTAATCTCATTTCTGATCTATTTTGAGTAGTGTGGGTAATGAACTTTGCTAAATTGATGTCTACAAACTGATAACAGTGTCTGAAGTTTCCAGATAGGGGCACCTTTACAATTCCCAACGGTAAAGATTTTTAATTTCAGTTTGAGAAGTGCCCACACCGCATATGAGAACTGCGATAACACTAATTTCTAACTGAGATAAAAAATGTTGGGTCAAACTTTTTAATCAGGACACTGGAAGGACATAGGACAGTGTGTGTGTGTGATGGAGGGTGTGTTTAGAGGACATTTTTCTCCCATCCCGTTGCTTCATATGTCCACAGTACTTTGATGTCTCTACCTGCTGAAGCCGTGCCAAGGGACAGCGGCACACAGAGGAGAGATTGCCCGACTTCTCCCTCATCATCCCTAGAAAATATCGACTGACTCATCAGCGTGGCTTTGCGGACTAATAATAAATACGACTTAAACAGGGTTGAAGTAAGGACAGACTGAGCTGGAGAGGAAATAAGAGAGGAAAACAAGAGGTAAAATGCTTTAAAGAAAAGAAAACATTAAAACTGAGTTCAAAATGATTTTCAAAAACAAGTTGGGTGCATCTGGATGATTGAGTAGTGTAGGTAATGAACTTTCCTAAGTTGCAGCGCAGTCCTGGAATGAACTTGTTTTATTGGACTCTTTTGTATGCTTAAAATGAGTAAAGTTGTCCATCTGCAAATGTTTTAATTATGTCACTTTTATAATTTATTGTGAAAATGTAGAACTCGGGAATGAGGCATCACACATTCATTTTCAGTTAGCCTAATGTTAAACAAATGAAGATTTAAGGTGCTATGTAAAAGCTAGCATTAATGGAAACATATTCTGACTATTCACCGTATCTGGTCCACCCACTTTTCTTGCCAGCTGACTTGATGCCAAGAAAAGTGGGCAGGGCAAAGTAAGGTAAATAAAAATTGAGAAATTTGTGAGAAATTTGTGACCAAGCAGTTTATCAGGTTGCTCCATGATTTCAACAATTAACCGAAAGAAATGGCGACTTTCCATGGTAAGAGTGTTTTTGACCTTCAGTTCTGAGCTCTATGTTATGCCTTTATGTCTGCTGCTGTGACTTGGTCACTTGGTTACTCTTGAAAAAGTTTTTTAATACGGATCAATTCTTATCTGGGTTGAAGTGGGCCTGCACAATTAATCAAATTTCAATTCCAATTTTGGTTATTGATCTGTTAACAAAAAGCACTTATTGTTTCTTTACCATATGTTTCTTTTAATGAGTTTGTCAGTCTTTTGTTGTTACACGCCACCTTCTATCTATTTAATAGTTCAATTTTGTCTTTTCTAACAAAGCAAATAATAGCTTGAATAAGGATTTGTAATTATTAGTTTCCCTACAATTGAGCATTTGCAAAAAGTACACACACAAAAAGATTTGAATGCTTAAGTTACTGCTTCAAGACCATATTAACAACTGCCTCCACTAACAGTAGCAATTCTCTGATCTGACCAGAACAGAATCAGATCAACGTTATGAGTATGGAGCAACAACAAAAAAAAGAAGTTTGCTTTGCCCGTAAGTAACTTATTTGTGGTGTATAGCATGACGTTTATTTGTGCTTTGTACTATTGGCCCTTTGCACCAAAGGATATAAGATAGGCCATTAGTGGTAAAGTAATTAAGACTTGTTTCAAATCTAAGCACAAAGCTTAAGGATTCCACATTCTCGAGAGCCTTGGAAGTTCTCCGATAGAAGAGAAAGCACTTCTCATTATAGACAGACTTTCTGACTTTCTTCAATGAGTTATTACAGTTATCTCAACAAAGGCATTCACAGAACAGCATCATTCGCCCTGAACATCTAACATCAAATGAAGTGTGGCATCTTGACCTGGGAGAGAATAAGCACTGATCACAAATGCTTCTGAGGCCACTGCAATTTCACCACATCTGACTTTTCCAATACACAAAGTCTTAAGAGACAACAAGAGAAAGAACTGTGTCGACATTTACCTCGGCTGAACTCATTACAAGTGGAAACAGCTACAATTTAATTTAACTTTAACTTCCATTTTGTCAATCCTGCAACCGAACTCCGTTTTAAAGTGTCTTGTTCTTCAAAATTACAGTTGTTATCTGTAGTGAAGTCTACTTTACCTTTCCCATAGAGAAATCTGCCGTCTGTATTTGACCCATTCTTCGAACAATCAGGATCAATAGACATGGAGCTGTAACTTATCCAGCCCACTTCTCTTTCGTGTCTATGGCTTCTTGTTTGAGAAAGTTGCTTGCATTGTTGGTGGCTTTATTGTAATGAGTTTTTTTAAATGTTTGATGGAATTTGTAATTTTTTGTATTTGATTCTGACATTTGCTTATTTCTGTGTAAATATTTTAAAAGAACAAGGACATTTCCACACTGCAGGACAAATATTTTCAAACCAAGAAACAGTAAAAAAGGAAAAAACGTAGAACTAAAACAAGCTATCACAATCAGTGTTTTGGACTTTTTTCAATCACTTGTTTACTTGTTGCTCTCTGAAAATCTGGCAACCCTGACCTAAATCAATGTGTGAGAAGCAACAGTTGATGCTTCTAACAGTCTCCACACTGTTGTGACGCAAGCCTATGTTTTATGTAATCCCAGAGGCTCGATGGCGTGTAGCTCGCCGTATTAAATCAACTGGATTGGCATGTTTCAAAAGCAACACTCATAAACGTCAAACCGGAGTCTGCTTCATTCAGCTCCAGCCGAGATCTGCTTCTGCTGCTGCCGAGATGAAACACATTCTTACTTTTCTCCTGCTTTTATTTCCTGCAGACAGAATGTGTGCAGTCATTCCAACTTGGAAAATCTTCATTAAAATCAAGACAAAAATACAACACATCCAACAGAGCATCTCTATAACAGTCTAGTCATTTTTTCATCTCCAACAAATGAATGAATAAAATCATAAGGCAACAAATGTTAATATCGAGCATCTTTAGATAGATACACAAATGAACATTCAAATAAACACATATTTGGAGAAAAACACAATGCACTGTAGTAGGTGCTGAGACCAAACTACAGTGAACCATAGACACTAAATTAGTAGAAGCGCATGCAGCAGCTCCTCTCTTTGCTACAACATGGACAGCACAACGCCATATTCCTCCGGTAGAGGTGATGACGCAAATCAATTGAACACAATGGCAGACGTTGCACTTTTTTGGATAAAACAAGATAAAACACGAGCAAAACGGACTGATTTGTGTCTTATGAAGCTTTTTTAAACAACATTGACGATGTGAGATTATATTTCTCAAACTACAATATTCGTAGGCTGGAACTGCTATACAAACTCCATCATTTGGTGTTATTTATGTAAATTGTCAGCTGTTCTCACTAGTAACATGTAAAAGTCTACGTTTGGTGGTCATTAGAGTCTTCGAAGATGCACAAGATTGAAATCTCTTGTTGAAGTTCACTAGTCGTTAGCAGCTTTATACTTAAATTTTATCTACAATAAATCACTAAAAGGTTTGTAAACTCAACAATAACTTGTAACAAGGCTCTGCTAAACGTGGTTGGTATGTTTGTACCAGTGGACACTCTCTGGATCTTTCGTAACTTGCGTTTTTTTGAGAGCTAATGCGAACAGCTATAGGAAAACAAACAGGAGAACGCTCCGGACTAGCTTAAATCTTACTGGACTAGCTCAGATGCTAAGCATTCGATAGCATCAGAGTCGAACTGCGCGTCTACTAATTATATGTCAGTGTCTGTCCATTCCAACTACTTAGCTCACAGTTTTGTTTTGAAATGTGTGAGTTTTATGAAATTTTACTTTCTGAGTGATGAAAGTATAAGTACTTCATATTTAATATAAATTGTATTACTAGTATAGACAGAACAAAAAGGACACATTATGCTATTAATATAGTAATTTTTCTATACATTGAAATCACTAGCAAGGACCACACAAAAACAGTAGAATGTAATTAGGATATGTTTGATGATGAATGATAGATGGAATGACGGCTGTATTGAGAGACTCAGGATGGGGGCTCTGTCTCAGTCGATACAGGACCCCCCACCTGCAGATGGAGATGTCTTCAGTAGAAGGACAGATGAGATATGTGGTGGAGGGTGGAGAGAGAACGCTGACACGAGACATGTTGTCAGGACAGGACAGTGTACGCAGAGACTTCTGGGTAATTGGAGTGGTTAGCTGGTGAGAAGGTTGGCGTGGCCTTGATCCTGAAGTTAATCATCATTCCATTAATAACAGATTTTGAACGAAAGGCTGTTTGTTTGATCAATGTCATGTCGTGTCTGTGGGTTTTACTTATTTGTTACCACTGATAGTAATGTTCCAACAAGTCATATTCCTTCTCCAGAATGTGTTTAAGTCTGACTAGAGTTATTTGTGATCATTATAGCATCCTTCAGGTCCAAATCTAATCCTTAATTGTGAAAAGATCACAATGGAACGCTATGATTAGGGCCCAGTATTCGCTGCACCAGTCAGAATGTTTTACTAAGTAACTGTATTGTCAGCTATGAAAAAACGAAACACTAAAACAGTCTTCTTTTGCTTGTTCCCAAAACTCATTAATGGTTCTCACATTATCCAAGTCTCACAGACGCCATTAGAAGTGTGGGTCTGTTTTCTGACCAAGTGTTTTGTGTGCTGTCTCAATCCCCTTGCCAACGCCGCAAACCAAAGAGCACAAAGACAGCCTGAACCTCCATTTTCAAATATAATATGATCACTGACTGCAAACAAGGCCAATATGCTTGCATTATTTTAGAATCTTTACATAACTGCATAGAAGATTCTACCAGCAGACATGTTTAAACAAATAAGTGGTATAGTAAGCGCATTATTTTGTGTAAATTACAGGTTAGCTTGAGATAAACATATACTCTTGATAGCTTTTTTAACAATGGATGCTTCCTCTTAATTATGTTGGTATATTTTTTATTATTATTGCTCCTTGTTGTATGTTTGCACCAAATCACCAAAGCACATTAGTTTGTGAATTTATGATCACTGCCTATAAAGCTTATTATGATTCTATCCAGTCATGTAGCCCCTGTTGGTGCAACGACGGCGCAGGGTGGGTCTTGGGGGGTCCCGCAACCCCCAACCAAGCTCTGACCCCCATTGCCCCCCCAAGCAACGTATCTTCTCTGCCAATTACTGAGACTCGGTTTAAGACAGCCCCGTGCGCGCCTCGCGCTCCAGCATCGGTCCGACTCCTGACCGTGCGTTTCATAAACTCTGTCTCGTGCACGCGAGGTCGACTCGGCCTGATCGCAGTCTTTCTATCTCCGCTGTATTGCCTGGTGTTCAGCGTAAGCGCGCCGTGCCACACACACACAAGCAGAGGAACAGCCCCGCACCACGACACGGCAGGTCAGAGAAGAGCCGACAGGACGCGTGAACGGGACACATGAAAGCCGTCAGCGAGGACCGGTGACACACGGGCAGTGTCCGCGGTCTAACGCCTACTTTGGGACGTAATTTAGAAGTCACACACACAAACTGTGGCTGCTCTGAACACAGAACAGCATCAAACTTGTGTTCTGCCTGTGAAGCAGCTCCTGCCATACACTGTAAAAAGTATTTGAAAATAACTAACACTGCCTAATAGCTTACTAGTAGGAATATACTAAATATAATAGGCTAATAATAATAATAATAATAATAATAATAATAATAATAATAATAATAATAATAATAATATAATAATAATAATAATCATCTTAATCATAATAATCATAAAATATTATTACAAAAGTTGAAAATGTAGGCACATGATACCATAATGTAGGCTATTGTTTTTTGTGAGTAAATGAACCAGACTAGAACTGTTAAGACTGGATCAATAAACAATATATCAAGTTGTATCTATAAATCCTTAACGATTATAGAAATTCTTTGCCCTCCTGTTTAGAACTAGACCCCCATCGCCCCCAATACATTTCTCTGAGCCGTCGTGTTGGTGCAATAAACTCTTGAATCCAAGTTGTGAGATTGTGGTCTATGCTGGTGAGTTGACAGTATGTGTAGAAATGAACTATAACTTTAGATTTTGTGACTTTGCCTTACAATGGCCCTGCAGTGTTCTCAGATGATAATGAATGAATGCTGAAGAGACAGGTGGCCCTAGAGTTACAAGTGTGCACCTGTTTTGTATGTATGTTGCGCTTGTTGTTGGTCCACTCATCCACATTCTGAAGAGACAACATATAGATTGGAGTTGCTAAGCACATGTGAAAGCTGATGAAATTCCTGGAGAGGTCACACTTGAGCGTATACCGAGGAGAATTGAGCAGATATTTGAAGGCGCTGCTCTCATCTTTCTCACTGTGAGGACGGCACGTAGAACGCAGCGGCGCTAACATCAATTTGTGACTTACAGTGGAAGTGGGATGGATTCTGAGCCTTCTGGGATGCATTCCTAATAAAAGGGAGGCAGCAGCGTTGTCACGTCTGAAGGTATATGGAAAATGAAAGCTTATGACAATCACCACAGAATCAGATAAACAGTGGTGTTATGTGTCTCTTTATGCAGCTCTCTGGTGTAAATATACTGCTCTTGAATCGAGCTTTCAATCAAAAAGACAGAGGAACACAAAGTGGCTGCTGATATTGCTCTGTCTGCTTTGTAGACCAAATACTGACTTATTTAAGATAGCAGTTAAGATTACATGATTAGAGTGCAATGCTGCTAATTGTGTGAATGACTACTTGTGGTTCATGGGCTGCTTCAGGTACAGGCCTTTACAGTGTGAATATTTCTATCTTCTTTACAGACAAATCTACAGTATATGTTTGTCATTTCTTTGTGTTACCTAGTCTCATTTCAGCAGTTATTTAGCAGTTAATTAGACATCACAGTGTTTGTTTACAGTAGTACTAAGAAAGCCATACTTTCTGTACATACTTAAAAAAAGAAGAAACACAACACTGTAGTTTCTCTGCAAAGGGTCTGCCACCTGCTCGTTGCCATGACGAGGTTTCCTGTCCGTGTGGCATTATCTATCTTGCATTTATTCAACTGCAGCTGTTGGAAAAGGTTTTGCAGCTGTTGCATTTTTAGTTCATATGAGGCTTTTTGGTGTCAACAGCAAAGTAATGTACTTTTTTATATGTCAGAGCTCAAACACATCAGGTAAAGATCAAAAATTAAAGATCTATATCAAAGTCTTATGCACACAAGTTTCTATATTTGCAGTCATCAGTGAGTGATCTATAAGGTGATTGGCTCCCAAAAATGCACATTTTGTTCTCAAAGTTTGAGCTGTTATCCTCCAGACGACAAGTCAGAGCAGTCAGATATAAAAACAATTGATTCAAAAACAACAACAAACAACAAAACAAGAGTTCTAGAGCTGTACACAGCAGCTGTGTGTGTCACTGTTATGTGCATGTCTGGTGATGTGCTGCAGCTTCAGCTCAAAACCAATTTCCCTCTGACACAATAAAATTAATTTTGAATTTTCAAAAGATAAAAAAATAAATACAAGAAAATGGCTACAGTACTGCTCTTGTGAGCTCAACTGCCTTCTCAAGCCGGATGTTCCCTGACCCTCAGCTGGATGCAGTTTGAGACTCAAGATGGGTCTTGCAAGACTTAGAAAGTGAGTAAAAACAATAGGCTCTGTTACACAAGCCTTGGAGCAGTTTCCTGGTACGCAAGGCCCCTCACTTCAGCAAATTGAGTGTGTCTGGTCACCAGTCCCCCGTCTGCATTTCAGTTTATTTGCATGATGCACATGTAACAAATGAGCTTATTGGTCGTCTGTCATTTAGATCAAAATCTAACTTCATGCATCTAAAATTATATATTTCTTTTCTTTTCTTTGCCCAGTAATTCTGCAACAATCAGCAATGTTTTTCAGTTCCATGTGATGTTTTTTGTATTGTTCATGTACAGTATTTTTTTGTGATAAGCAGCCACGTTGGTTTTCATACAAGAGACTCTGTCAATCACGGTGGCCAGACAATATATTTTTTATATATCGTCTGGATTTTCCAGGCAATCAGAGCAATGCAGATATACGGAAGAACCTGCAAGAAGTGTATTTTTTCCTGATATCGCAGTGGTCTAATGTGGCTTTCGGGTCATCGGTATTGGACAATACAGACTGGAGTGCACCAGAGTTGGTGCAACAGGCACTTTGCAAGAAGACTGCAAGAATCCCTAACCAACCAAAACCTCACAGTCAGTGTACACAGACACCACAGATCTGCTACTCAATTGCTCTTCGGTGTCTCACTGCAGTTTAGTTAGATTTAATGCCATTCTGTGGAACATTCACAACTAAAAAAAAATAACATCCGAACGGAAAGGAAAACATCTGAACAACACTGTTTTTTCAGAATAAGTATATTGTAATAATTATAGATCAATTTACAATACAAACTGAACCAGACGAGGCTCACTTGGTAACCAAAGTCGGCACACTGTAACTCTCTTTCTTTTCTCATATTTGAACAAACATGAAGCTGCCCTTTTGCACTGCTGGACTTTGTGTTTTTGTTTTTATGAATCTTTCCCTAACCTGCATCACATTAACCGACCCAGTGTGAGTGACAGCTGAAGTGTCGGAGAGCAAACATGTGCGGACATTTTGAAAAGATGAGAGGCGAGGATGGATGAAGATGAGTAACAACCGAGATGTAACAAAAAGCTCATCTGTGTGAGTCAAGCAAAGATAAAGTGCTGCTCATTTAGCTGTACAACTAAATGTTGGATGACTACAGACATTTTTTGCATGTCATTTTCGCCATTATTGATCAGCACACATGCGGTTTGTTTTGTTCATGCCACATCTCAGCATGGATCACACCTTATGCTCTAGAACACAATTCAACTGAACTGAGATTGACCTTTCCAACCAGACCAGATTTTACAATTTAGGGTTTGTTTCCACGCTTACAATTACCCAGTCGAACCAGACCGAACTACTCCTGATCCGAATCAAAAGTCTATTGTGAATGCATCCTACGTGAGCCATTTTTCCTCTGATAATATAATCTGCAGATGAAAACAAAAACCTTTGAGCAGCTTAATACTTTCAAAAGTCATTTTTCCAAATGTTTTGGTGCAAACAGTGCGTGTCCACTTTGATGTACTGATAGATATATTTTTGGTCTAGCTCGGTGCATCGTTTGCTCTGTGCTTCAGACATTTTAGTGTCTGGCTGCACCCACTAAATAAATAAGAGAGAAATAAAGCTGTAGAAAGTTCTGGCAGCCTGTTCGCTTGGTTTCACCGCTCCATGTACCTCAGCCCACTGTTGTCATGCTCCACAAAAACGACTCCCACTTCAAACACCACACCGACCCGGCAACAAACGCAGATATGCAAATCAAAGCCTTTTACACAGACTTCCTCCACAAAGGCCACTCAGTATGAAGCAGTCTACCTGGATCTGACTCTGAACAAGCTACCCTGCATAACCCCGTCCTATAGGCAGGAACGCGCAGATGAAGGGGAACGCTTAAACACGAAGTCTGGAATTAGATTTTCAACTGGTCAATGAAGAAAAAAAACTCACAATCACAATAATACCATCAATGTTAAACCCAGGTCTGAATAAGCAACAACAGAACAGGGATTAAACCTTATTTGTTTCATTTAACTAACTTTTATAGCTTTAAAGATGCACTGTGTAACTTTTTAACTAATAAATATACTTAAACCAAAGCATTGTTCTTTTACTTTGACCGCGACTGTTACAAAAATGTGTATCTTCACTCTAAGCAAGCTTGGACCTTTCTGAAATGGACTCTTTTATAGGAAGGCCACTTATTGCTTGTATCCATGGAAATCTTGTATGTTTAACTACATTTTTCCACAGTATGTCATGGAACTGGTGTATTGATGAAGAATGCCCCAAACTAAACTTTTTATTTCACTCAGAATATGCATTTGATTGTCCCCATGAGAAAGTTACAGGGCTGCACTTTAAACGTGAAATTCTAAATTTAGAGGTTGTTTTCTATAGTGGCTTCACCATCTAATGAAAATCAACTATTAAGTTGCCTAAAAAACAAAATTGTAACCCTCTTATTTACAGTCAAATCAACCTTTTTGGGATAGATCACAATCAGTTTTTAGTCTAAACTAACAAATTTTTAATGGGCCCCGCCTAAACTTTTTAAAGTTATTACAAGCTCAAATGATGCCAAATCTAGTGTCATTCTGACCCAATAGTAACACCAGAGTCTGAGCTTCACAAAAGTCCAACCATTGTTTGTGGTCCAAAGAGTTCAATTTGAATTTCAGATGATCTTAATCAGGCGTTTTAACACAATGGGTCCCATTATAAAGGGTTAAAGTAGCACCTACACATCAAGCTTTTACCTCTCAAACTGAGTGAGATTTTAACTCAGAAGGATTCGTTGATATCTACTTCTAAGCCTGACCTATATAGTAACATTTGATTTGACTTTTTTTTTTAAATTCCAGAATCAAAATTAAAATAATAAAAAATCATTCTGTGATTTCTGGTGAAGATACTAAAAAAGTAAACTTGCTCTGTGCATTCAAGTGTCACACTTGTTCAGCATTTGTGCGAGTAATACAAATTGATATTTGCTAAATTTAGGAAGTGTTTTTCCTTTTTCTAAGCATAGTCTCAAAAAACACGCAGAACCTATCCTAATGTCACATAACTTCACAAAAATGTGTGTAATCCCTTTGTTACGTCACAACAGATAATATAAAGAAGAGTCCCGCACTCTGGCTACTTGCAAAAATAGTGATTTATTTACAGGTGAATCAAAGCAACGTTTCGGCTACTAGGCCTTCATCAGGCAAAATATTATATATATATAATTTTGCAAGTAGCCAGAGTGCGGGACTCTTCTTTATATTATTTTTCGACGAGCATTACGCACGCCGTCTCCTACGCACCTGCTCCAGAATATGATGTGCGAAGCATTCTCTTTGTATAGTTACGTCACAACAGAAAAAAAAAATTAAAAAGTTATTTTGTTGTTGTAATTTTTCACTTGTGTTTGAGCCTACGTCGTGTTGTATCATGAAAAAGATGACTTTTCATTGACCATATGTCATTGGGCAGCAGACAGACTAATCCTTTAAACAGAGGTCAGGAGTAGCACATAGGTAAGCAGTAATCGCTTTCCCTCTGGGACACTGTTGGCCGTGTTATTTTGCATCATTATAAGAAGCACACATTAGGCATTATGCACAGGTACTTTGTAATGCTGGGACACTTGAAAAGAGAAAATTAATTTGTGCTCTTTGAATGTCCGTGCCACACTGCGCGCCTGCCACAGAAAGTAAAACAATAAGAGGCACAGAGGACAACAGCAGACTAATGCACCATGCACAGTCATTTGTGCTCCAAAGAAAAGAGTGAAAGGAAGTTACTTTGAAAAGATGTTAGCTGCTTTTACATCATTTTTCTTAAGCACCACCAACTCATTTTTAAAACTCATTTGCACAAAAAATACAAAAAGACCACAAAATGCACCAAACTGAATGGTGCACTACATAATTTCTGATAAAATGTTCATCACCTGCTTGTCTCCAGGAGATGTAACTAATACAAACATGTCATACTTTCTAACATTACATATAGTAGCCAATACAGTATATACTGTATGTCAACTAAGTGTTTCTTTGTTTATGATATACAGTACCTTCATAGAACACACGAGCAGTGAGGAACCCTCCAGAAAAAAAAAATACATAGGTTTAAAGGCAAACCAAAGTTCTAATCTTCGCCCACAACTACTTCTGGTTTGAGCTCTTAACTAAAACACATCATGTCTGAATTGTTTTAGCTAAGAGTGATACTTTAACATTTAAATATTGTACAAATCCACATCCCAGTTTAATTATTTTTAGGATTCAAATGTCCTGATATTAAATGATGACATTGCACTAGGAGTAATGTAAAACTGTATTACCATATGAATGATCTCTGATACAATCTAATGAAGTCACTTTATCTCCTTCTCACATGCAGCTCTGTGCATAAACTTATAGTTACATAATCATAGTCAGATATTGTACTGCTACTGCACTGTTCTGTTCTAACTTCATATTCTTGTTTTATTGCTTGTTTCTGTGCTCTTACTGTTCTTGAACTGTGTGTTGCAAGACTCAAATTTATAGACAAATAAAAGATATCTTATCTCAATGGAAGCGCTACAAAAGCGCTACCCAAATGTTCTATCTGCTGACATTTTACAAAATAAAAGAGTTTACGTGCATTTCATTTGTTAAATAACCATTTCTGTGGCATTAGAAGAGTTTGAGGAGGGCGGGGTAATTAATCAAAAGATCGAGAGATTGCAATCCAGTCATGTCAAATGGTCAATATTGCAGATGTGCTTTTTGAATCAGGAGCTAATCCTCTGTCTGTAAACATGGTTTGGAGGCAAAACCAGACTTTGAAAGAAGACAGATAACAAGTGTAGATTTCCTAGTTTGATGTCTTCATTTGCAATCAGGAAGTACCTAAAAATGACTTATCTGCCATATTTTTATTTTTACAAAATCTGAATTACAATCACGTTCACTATATTTTGCTGAAAAATACAGTCTAACCTGTCACATGCACTTTCCATTTTTTTTTTTTACAAACTTGTTCCAAAAATAAAATCATAAAAACCTGCCACATGTTTAAAATCACAATTTCAATTATAGTTTTTGTAAACTGATGTATAAGTAGGGATGGGTATCGATAAGATTTTATCGATATCGATGCCATTATCGATTCCTCTTATCGGTCCGATTCCTTATCAATTCTCTTATCGATTCTTAAAATTATGTGTTTTATGTATCTAGATTAAAAAATGTATTTTAACTAATTTCAATACATTTAGACAATGATGTGAACTATATTATGATGATTACTAATTAAATATAGACTAAATGAAGAGCAGAAATAATATTTCAGAGCTAGAGGCATAAACTATTTTGATATTGATAACACTAATAACGCTATGTAAGGGTGTAACTTTGGCCACGTGAAGTCCTGGTTCTACACACATCACACTCTCCCTGCGCTCACCAGGCCTTTCTCTTTCTCTGTATACCACAAACTGTGCTACTGTAGTTTTTTGATCCAGAAAGTCCGCTCCAGGTGACGGTTTGCGCTTGGAGAAGGCGGAGCAGCGCGCTTCGGTCCGAGGCGAACGCACATTGTCTCCCGGACCGGACCGGCTGTGTGTGCGCTAGTCAGGACACAGGCACAGCACAACGGACTGTTCGTATACGCTACGAAGGAGGCACAGCTCGCTTAGAGACGGATATTTCGTGCGCTCCGAGGCGCGGACACAATTTACTTTGGGGCTGACACTGCTGACAGTTGTGGGACCAGGAGACGGAGGAGAGAGAGAAAGTGAGAGAGGTCGCCCAGGCGCGCGCATTAGGAGCGCGGAAAGAAAGAGTTTATAGAACCCCCAGCTGACAGTAGACGCACGCGCCTATCCTCCAAACATTCATATTAATAGAGGAAGCTTACCTCCGCTGTCACGGTGCTGGTGTGTGAGCCGCATGTGCGCCACATGTACATGCTGTATTGTCGCCGTTTCTTCTCTTATTTCCTGTGCGCGCTGTGCGTAAACGCGCTGTATCCACGTGAATTAATGAGGGATTAGTCTTTGCCAAAGCTAAAACTTGTGCTTGCAATGAAACCGAATGTAACAGCCCAGCGTGAGGTTGAAGTTCACGCAGTATTTAAAGGCACAACGGCCCAAAGCGGCATCGATAAGAAGAATCGATAAGAGAGGAGACTAACGATTCCAGTGGATTGCTAAAAATAGAACCGGTTCCCAAGTAGAACCGGCTCTCGATACCCATCCCTATGTATAAGCACAAAATGCTTTCGCTCTTTCTCTCAGCCTGTCGGTGCCTTATACAGTCACTCTAACCCGACATATGACCATCTTTCTTTCTGTAGATGACTATGACAGTATTGCACAGCGTTGCTCTGAAGGACAGAGATGAGCTTTAATTTAAGTTAAAAGGACTGCAGTTGTAGAAAGTGTAAGATCAGCTTAAACACGGGTTTAAACGGGCTCCACTGAATTTACCAAGCTGAGACCTGACCCAGATGCTGCTTGTAAAATTAATGAGCAAATGATGTCTTTAGGTGCTGTAAAGATTTGTAATGCTTACATTATGTATATACACAGACATTAGGGGAATGTATAGAGCGAGCCCTCAGGTAATCTCACACAGTCATTAGAGTCTTTGGTTAAGCACTGTGCGATTTAAGAAAACAATTATTTAGCTTATCATTACTGGAAGTTAAGGCAAGATATGGGGTTTTCAACTTTTCTCTAAAGCACCACCAAAGGAATGATTTTGGCTAAAAGAATCCAAACAGTGAGCACACTGGGAGTTAATAATGAAAATCATCATCATCATCATCATCATCATCATCATCATCATCATCATCAATACGTATCTTTATTTGCATTCTTTTGTTGTAGTCCTTACTAGTAAAATTACTTAATTTTTTCAGTATTTTTTTTTTTAATAAATTTTAATATATTTTAATCCCTGCACCATCTAAAAGACCCCACGAACTATAATTTACTTAGAGGCGAGGCTCTCTGTGTGTACACACAACTAAATATTTAATCAATAATCAATCAAATCAATAATCAAAGCCAGATTTGATGTTCTTGTTTTATTTACAGGTTAAGTCAAAGTGGAGTCCAGGGACCACTGGGGGTTGCCATAATAAATCAATTTTTTAGTCAAATTTTAACACAATTTGGAAATACATTTCTGTCATTTCTGGGATGCCCTTGTAAAGAACAATAGAGGCTTCAGACCAAGAACTTAAAAACGTTTAGGAACTCCTGCAGGATTTGAGATGTCCTATTTAGTTTTTGGGTCAACAAGATCTGATAGATGCATGTTTAGCCAATTCTCTCCAGATAGAACTGAAATAATAATGTCTTTGGAAGAGAGATTTACATACTGTATGCTTTTGCAAATTTGTGCAGGTGGTGATAATGCTACCTTTTTAAGAAACATGCATTTGAAGAACAAGTCCTTTGAAGTAATAATGTCCCAGGTAACTAAGGATAAAGTGGATTAAATGAAACGTAATAAAATCATCTTTAGGAGCAGATTGGACAAAAAGAAAGAATTAGTTTTGTCTGTTTTTTCTCACCCTATTCATAAATCATTTTCAAAAACACGGCATTTTGGTAAGAAGCATCACTACACCCTTTTGGCCTCTAACACTATTTTGTATTTTGCCTTGTTTGCTAAGCATAATTACCAATCTAGCATTGTGCAGAATTGCTATAATTTCATATCTTCAGTTGAACAAAACAAATAATAATCTGTGCAGACCTTTACAGTGAATGCCTATCAATTTTCTTCATAGTTCTCTCAGGATAAAAAAAAAAATCCAAACAACTAAAATGTTGAAAGTCAAAAGACACACTTCACCTGATTCGGGTGTTCCATTTAAAAGCAGGACCACTTTGCTTTCTTGCACCATGTTCACAATTACAAAAAGCACTGTGTTAGAAGAATGCTATTGACATGCAAATGCTCGGGAGACGCAGAGAAGTGAGAGGTGCCAAAGTGTATTGTGGTGTGACAAGCTGGATTTTTCAATACGTCTTTGAAAGCTGAGGCCCACACGTAGGAGCCTCTGCATCTCTGTAAGGAAAGTCATACAAGATATACAGTATGTGTAGGCTTTTTCTATTCAAAAGTCATGTGACCACAAACGAAGGGCCGAGGCTTTAGCATCTAATGTCATGCAGCAAAACAAGCTATAGCTTATTATTAGGATTTTTCTATGCAAAGTCAGTTACTTTCCACAAAGCTGAATCTGACAGTTTTGTATGACAACACTATCTAAATACATGCTAATTATTGTGTATTCACTTTTAAGCCAGATGCAAAGGCCTCCTGACCTCCTTCTGCCCAGACACACCCTCCAAATCAAACACACACATATTTCTTTTTCACCAGTACAAACCAGTCGTTCTCTTATATGTCTCTATTTACTCTGAGGTCACAGGGTCACACTGGCCTAATGACAAGAGATTAAATGAGCTCCATCCACTGTGCACAATGTCTGCACTTTTATGACAGCATAATTAAGTTTTGCAGAGAGCTAACAGGGCCGTGCTCTTAACTAAAGGTCACCAGTGAACAGAAATGGGACCCTCTTGATTACTATGTATATCACAGCATCAAAAAAGATGGTGGAGCACTAATGAGGCTGTGACCTTCATAAGCAGAGTAAACAAAGAGAAGGCTGCAGACGCACAGCCACTAACAAAGATATAGGCCATATATCATTTTCTAATATCAAGACAGACATGCTGCACTATTAGCTCTGGCACTTTAGTGGCAGAAGCATTAATGCTGACTCGGAGCATGTGCAAAAACAAAAACACATAATCCCTCTCTGGGTCTTTCCCAGGCTCTCCTCCTAGTGGGAACACCTAACCAGGAAGGTGTTTATGAGGCAACTCGACTGCCTCTTCACAGTATGGAGGAGCAGCGGCTCTACTTCAAGTTCCTCAAGTGTCACTGAGCTCCTCGCCCAATCTCACCCAACCGCCCTATGGAAAAAACTTCTAGACTCATTCACACAGCAAACAAAGATAGCTGCATGCACAAACTGGTGCCTTGAGTAACGCAGCAGTCTCAGGCTTTTCAAGCTACACAGGTTCATTATTAGTAAACGATCGCTAATCTCTTAAAACTCAATTTAACGAACGTCGAGCGACTCCAGATCCATGTTATTACTGAATGTTAGTATGACGTTAGTGTTCTGATACACAGTGACCTGATATTTACTTGTATTTAGAGGAAAACCCTCGTGTACACAAGAGAAAAGCTATGCAAAGCCCTTGATGAGTTTATTTGCAAAAAAGTACAGGTGGTGAGTTACCACAACAGTAATTAGAATTTTTGTGTAATTTGTGTTAATAAGTTATCAACAAAGTGGAGAACTAGACTCACACAAACTGCACGTGTGTGGCATTGCTTACTTAGTACTGATTTCCACAGAAGGTTATTGCATGAAAGACTCAAGACCCACAGTTTAATTTTTGTTTAGAGGGATAAAATTGCAGAACAAAAGAAGTGGAGAGCAGTGGGTGTGACGTGGTGACTGTGGGTGACTGACAGATTATGGCCGCTTGTCCACAGGAGAATAAAAATGCTTGAGTGGAATTTACGTATTATCATTTAAGGTTTACAAAGTTGTAGTAATTCCTTAAAGTGGTACCTTTTACTACTCTAAATGTGTTCATTGTAATGTCTTTAATGCCATTGGAAACTATACAGTTATTTTTGACCCAACTTAGTACAACTGATATTTGTGTTTGTTCAAGTATAAGCAAACTGCAATAATTTAAATGGTTTAATCTGATAATTCCCTCATATTTACAACTTAAAAGCTATAGTAATATTCTACATAATCAATCGATAGAAGAGAGCAATGAGCATTTAAAGTGAAGGCATCACATTAGAGGCGTATTTAACACATCCAGGTGGATTTAAGGAGGATTAACAGAGCGATATCCATCACCACAGTTCAACTAAACCTTATCCAGTGCCATCATTATCCTGGCTGTGCTTCCCATTGATCTTTCTTAGACTATTGCTCAACAGCAAATGTATGGGGAGGGATTTTCACATATATATTTTTAGGTCATTTTTACTGAGTTTGAGTGATTTCAAAGGATTGACAGGCGCTACAGTAATCTAATAAGATAAATAAGCTGTGGTTAGGTCTTAGGTTTCACGAAAAATATTTTTTTTGGAATTTGGAGATTTGATAACAATTGTCGTTACCCGTTTTGGAACGTGATCTGTTTTTGTTCACTCTTCAATTAACCTTGTTTAACTATATAAAATGTTTGTGTACTGTCTATTGTGGGCACAAGAAGAGTCAGCTTACATTTTACTACATCAACGTTGTTTATTCTCAAAAAAGAAAAAATAAAGGTGATTGTTTAGTTCAACATCATAAAGGTCATTTTACATCTGAAGTTGGACTTGCTCAGATCATTGTCAGACATTTTTAATCAACTACTTAAACGAATAATTTTGACAGACTGAGCAAGTAAGTTAGCGGAGAATTATTTTAAACAGCAAACATTCTGAATGAACGACATGAATCTAAAACCTACAGAAGAGACACAGAAAGTGGATTTATGCTTCAGATTCTTTGGAATATTTTGACAAAACTTTAAAATAGATTTATTGGAGATTGTGGTGTATTTATTTAATTTTCTGTGTCTTCTGTGCTTGGTGCAATGAGACGCAGATTTTCACAGTGAACATCTTATAAAGGTCAGTACATTCTGCTGATGAGACGTGACACTGGGACAGTGATGTCATCATGGGAAAAAAAAGAGATGCAAAACCAGCGTAGCTGCGGAGACGCTAAACCAGAGTTTTAAAATCCTTTCACTCTGGGACCTGGTTTCAGAAATATTAGTGTTCAGTGTCCTGAAACTCCTGCTTCGTGTGGATCATGTGTGGCTTAGGTCAAAGATTTGTTTTGAAACACAGCTTGGCTTAGTCTGGACAAGGTCTAAATCTGACCGAATTAATCTCAATAACGAGGTTGTCCCAAGTATGGTTACTACAGCTTGTGTTGTGTTGATTGTGTTAGAAGTATAAGGATGTGTCTGGAAAACCCTGTGGGTTAATGACAAGGACATTTTTCGATCCAAAATATATAAAATTTTGAAGTGAGTGGTGGCATCACTATAACAACAAAGAACTATTTTCATGCCAAATCTTTTCAAATTAGGGAGTAATCTTTTATGCCTAAAATCCATGAACACCTGTTCATTTGGAAACAGCTGGATTACTTCAAAAATCTACATTGCAAACAAAATCTGGTAAAACAACATGCACAGTGAAGTCTATCTGATTCAGTGGCCATGTCCAACGTTTGAAATTCAGATGTTGGAATTACTCACTGTTCTGGCAAGAACTCTCCAGAGGATCTTAAACCTCAAACAATACCACAGCACAGTGCATTTCTCAGTAGGATGAGAGAATTGTTTTGGACAGACTGCAATGTCAAAGTGTGGACAATATTTTTTAATATTAAAATGCAAGGGACAATTCTCAAAATGTTATCGAATTATTCAATACCTGGTGTTTCAATTCTGGCTTTGGGTTCAGTCCTCAAGTGTCTCTAGATGGAAGTGTGATGAGATATTCATGCAGTGAGGAGTTAAGAGTTGATTCCACCATAGATTTACAGTCAGAGAAAGTTAACAGCAAACTTAATGTTGTTATTTTCTTATCGAGGTGTTGTTGTTTTTGTCACTTTGTTTTATAAAAAAATACTGAAATTTTAGACTAGTTTTTAATAAACTACAACTCTAATCCACAAAGAACTATAAAGCAGTATTGTTTGTTATTGAAAATAAGTGTTTAATTTAGCAAATCAACAAAGTAGTGTTTGCTCTTCTGAGGCTTACCAAAATCAAAATTATATTGAAATTGTGGCCTATGTATCAAGCCAAAAATCAAACAGAGATGAAACATAATCATTCCATCCTTAAGAAATACTTCTGCATGATCAGAGCTAGCTTGGATTCTTCACCGATAAAACCTATCCTACTTAACCTTCTTAGTGCCTTTAACAGATAATAGCTGAACTAAAAAGATAGATTTCAGAGCCTTTTTGAATGACAGTGCCCTTTTCTCTGAGGCAGGCACCAGACACAACTAATGTCCTATTGTAACAAACCAAATTGTCTTTTCAGTGGAAGTAAAACAGGACTGTGAGTGCAGAATGTGACTTTAGCTCGGGACTCACGTGGGACAGTCCTTTAGGCCAGACTGATATGACTACTTTCCATTGACTACTTCTAATCCTGTCTGAAAGCCTATCTTGAATGTCAGTATGCCTCTCTCTAAATTGGCTCGTGTTTGCAGTGATTGATTAAAGTAGTGTAACCCGGCTTTATCAGACCGCCCTGGACTCTGTATTTCTGCCAAATCTATTAGGTAATGCATCCTTTGTTATTGCACTGTCGGACGTTAGTCTTTTTTTACTCCCCCTGTCCACTGTCTTTGGGAAATGCATGAGCCCATTTAGTATGATGTAGGGTTATAACTTTGGGATATGAAGAGGGTCTGTGTTTGGCAATACTCAAGTCTGTGCAGGTTAGCAGAGGTTACGTCCAAAAGATTATTTAACTTGAATAGCAAATGCCTATCCAGGAGGTTCACCTTTAGGAATAAGACTGTTCAGTATATAAACATTAATCTTATCTTGCATTTATTGTGTTTTGTTGCTCAAAAGAGTTTAAAGATAAAGTCCTTCCATGTAAATCAGTTTCATGAGAAAGCGTGGATCAGTAGAAAAATGTAGGCTACACATTATGCTAAAAATGCACTAAGTTTGTTCCTTAGTACAAGCTTAAAAGCATATCTAGAATGTATTTCAATGAGTGCTTTTATTGCTCAAAAAAATACACTTTATTACAGTGAGTGTTTGCGCCTCTCCATAGATCTGACGTTTAGCTTTCCCTGGATGTGCCACACACTATATCTTTGTCTGTATAAGTTTAAAGCCACAGGCAGAGGGCAAAGCAAGATCTTCATAAAAAAAACTGATGACGTCACGAGTGGCCTATAGCTACCATGTAATAAATTCTCTAATGAAACACACTTAATGCTTGGAGAAATACAAATAGACTCTTTCTTGTGAGAAAGTTAAAAATGCCCTCATCTTCCTGGTGTGATGTCATCAGTTTAGAAATGTGCTCGACTCTTAGAAAAGTTCTTTTTCACAGACTGGGTACACAATCTTTATTATAAGTTGCTTCTACACCAAAATCCTTCCAGGACACGACTGAAAAGGGGATTTGCAAAAAGCGTTAGTTGTAAAATCATTCATATTTCAGTGATTCTTTTTACATTTTCCATCTAAGAATAGTCCCATCTTCTGGTGAGACTGCAGTGTTGTGGTGGGAGTGGTCCCATGCAGAAACACGGCGGCTGCAGCTCCCCTGACATTGGTCTAACAATGTGGCTATAATTCATGCACTCTAACGCCGTAATGTCCCCCATGCCGTTACCCACAGAGGAGAGCGTGCCCTGATATTACTGCTGACGCCTGAGTCCTAGACGTTGCACTCAGACTGTCTCCTGCAGGACATTATTCAAAAACACACATGGGCCACTGAGGAGAAGAGGAGCACGTCCCGACTCGGGGCGAACGCAGGCGACTCAAGGTCACATGGTAAAGGGACAGAAACACAGGGGAGGTCAGCACTTAAAATAAATACACTACTGACTTAAAGCTTTCAGTGTGCTGACAAAGTAGAGCTATTACTTTTATTATTATAGGCAACAAGGGCCACTGTTTATCCCACTAGGCCCATCTTTACTAAACCCCGCAGGACTATTTTAGAGCAGAACTAAAAATACTTCTATATGTACTTTCTACTTTTTAAGTCAACTAGCATTAGTAAACGTGCACAAACAAATGCATATGGAAGAAAGAAAGCACTATGAAAAAATATATTGCTATGTACAGGGAAATCATCTCCCATGGGTGTGATTGACGGATGGGTTAGCCAATCAGAGACAAGCAATCCCTTGTATCAAAACAAGTCTGGGAAAAAAAAAAAAGTATTATTAATAACATTATTTTTTGTTTCATTTTCTTAAGGCAATTTAATTCGCCAATTGCTTAACTTTTTAACCAAAAATATTGTTGGTTTTTTTGTATTCTATTTCTTGAACTAACCTTATAAAAACTTGTGTTGAGCGAGTTGCATCTCCACAAAACTGACTCTACAAAGGCCTTTTCTGGTTGATTCACTGGAAAAGCTGTCGTTTTGACTTTGATAATTGACAATATGGCATAAAACGTAGAATGAACATAGAATGTTGCAATGCTTGGCTTTAAATCTCTATTTCCATAGAATTATGATGACAATGTCTCTGTAATACTACCAGAAAATTTCAGTGATTTCATTAATTTAGATTTAAAAAACCTGTCTGATAAAACCCTCCAGAATGAGGTCTGTCTGTGTTTAGTCCAGTTAATAATCAAGGAAGAAGTAAGTTAATGATTATTTGAATTAGACATAATTAATCTAATCCACTCATTGGAGCCCAAATTGTGTTTTCATCAGAAACCTCAGTAATTAAGCTTACCAGCCCACAACTTTTCTTACTTTTAAATAATGGAGAGAATTGATAAAGCAGAGTAAACACAAGGACTGTCAACAACTTAAAAAACTCATTACTTTCTTTAAGCTTCCACTGCTAAACACACGCGTCTGAAATTAAAATCCCTATTGTGTACTTTGAGCAGAAGACGCATTAACGAGTGCATGTTCAGAAGTAGGCCACGTCCAAACACTGCAGGCTCATTTGGCCCCGGGAACACTGTAGTTCCTCAAAAACTGCACACAACACCCAGCGAGCACAAAATCCTATCTCTGTGTGCTTATTCTTTTCCTGCTTAGTATCCGGATCGCCCAGAGCAATGGGACGCACATACTAAGCACACTTTACATTCATATGTTACGTTCTATGCAAAGGCAATATTTCCAAATGTCTTCAGCTTGTATTCAGTCCTTTGTGTTATTATAATGTTTGGTCGTCAACAAGCCTTTTCCATGTTACATGATCAACCTGAGGGAAAAAGGGGGGATTCCTCAACATCTGGATGTTAGCAAGCGCGAGTGAAGCGTCAGATCAGATCGCATCCCGCTACATCAAATGCAACTTGCGGGCACATTATTTATTCATTTAGCTGCTGACATCCAAGCCATGCCCTAAACGGTGACACTTTGAAAACTATTCCTCTGTGTGTCAGCAGCAGCAGAGGGAGGAAGCAAGGGTTTTATGTTGTCTTTTTTACAAGGATGGAATATAAAAACGACTGAACAACCAGGCCATTGTTGTTTTCACAAGAGCCTTGGAGCCGCAGTAACGAGTGAGGACAACAATCACAGTTCCCCAACAGCCGCAGTAAACTACATGTGACTGAGCAAAGGCTGGCTTTAACGTAGACTCTCAGTTATGAACCACTGATCATTTAATGGAACTATGACATAATGTGTTCTCTTTAAGATTCTCATATTTCAGCACATCAAATACTTTATGTTCAGTTGATCCTTCACAAAGTAACAGGAACCTGTGACTCTGTGAAGGATCAAAACATTGATTTAAACAAATGAAATATATCTAGTGATTCACAAGTTTGACAGTAGCATGTAATAAAGCGTATCGAGTCTGTGCTTTTCAGACAAAGTTTGCTATTTATAGTGATGCACCGATCCGATACTGAGATCAGATATAGTGATGCACCGATCCGATACTGAGATCAGATATAGTGATGCACCGATCCGATACTGAGATCAGATATAGTGATGCACCGATCCGATACTGAGATCAGATATAGTGATGCACCGATCCGATACTGAGATCAGATATAGTGATGCACCGATCCGATACTGAGATCAGATATAGTGATGCACCGATCCGATACTGAGATCAGATATAGTGATGCACCGATCCGATACTGAGATCAGATATAGTGATGCACCGATCCGATACTGAGATCACATATAGTGATACACCAATCCGATACTGAGATCATATATAGTGATGCACCGATCCGATACTGAGATCAGATATCGAATATCGATTGGCTCCAAGAAGTTTTGTTGTATTGGGTATCAGCCCCATAATTACTAGCTATTTGCAGTTTTTCAGACAAACTTTATGATTGCAATTTGCTTTGCGATACCTGTTTAAATACTGTAATTTCTGCCCTATTGAGCGCACCTGAATATAAGCCGCACCCACTAGATTTAAGTAAGAAAGTACATATATAGGCCGCACTTGTTAATAGTAAGTCTACGAGAATCTATAATTTTGCTGCATTGCCTTATAAGCCGCACAGTTCAAAGCTCAGGAAAAAAGTAACGTTTATAATCCAGAAATTACAGTAATCAGATAGTTTTAAACATTTCTGAAAGAAATTGACCTAAACACTGAATGAAGCTTTTGAAATAATTTCTCTGTTGTGTCATGTCACAACAACTTTGTCATGCAGCTGTAATACAACGTACACTGCATCTTTAAAAAACAAACTGTTTTGCATTGCATAATTCATTCTGTAATAAGCTGTTACAATGCTGTTTTTGAAACCACTACAAAAATCTAATGTTTTTTTACTGATATTGTAAACTTCTTTAAATGGTTGTGATAAAGTTCAAGATTATTTGTAAACTGATGTGAAATGTGACAGGACACTTAAATGAGTCTCTCTAGTTCATTTTAGTAATTGACCCATATCTGATTTTCAATACTTTAGACAACCTGACAGAAAGCAGAAGACCAGGGTTCAAACCAGATGGTGTGCCCCTTCCAACATAACACTGTCCAGTCTAGGGGTACGGTGGGTACGGTTTGTGACCCTTGTAATTAAATTAGATTTGTGATTTGAAGTTGTGCAGAAGTGCTGTAGAAATGCTCTTTACAGTGTATTCATTTGGACTAAATCACAGTGCAGTGGGCTTAGGAACAAAAACCTCCACCATTTACTTTGCATTTTCTCACTCCGACTACTGTTCCTTTCCCTGACGTGTGACTTCTATTCATCAGTGTAATCCAGCTCTTTGTTTGAATCATTTCACAAAGACTTGCCTTCTGCACCTTTAGGATTACCTTAAAGAAGAGGGACTAATGATAAAGATTGTCCTGTAACTTTGGTGACAGAGGACAATCAGCTTGGGTATTTAGTACGATTATGTACTTCACAGGAGAAATCCATAAGGGACACATAGTAAAAACAACATTTTCCTTAGAAGAAGAAGATGGCTCTGTGCAGGATTAAGTGCTTTAGATGTAATGATGAAACACGGCTCTTTGATTTGTTTTTAGGGAGACATTTTAGTCTGGATGGGATTGTGTTTTTTCAAAGGCTACACACATTCATTGAAGTCTTGTCTTGTTCTAATGTTAAGCTTTAGCATGGAAGGACAAACTATTTAATTATATGTCATTGTTTTCTGTTGGAGTTGTGCTGTCACACTGAGCATGCGTCAAGGCTGAGCTGCTCGGGTGAACGCCGGTTCCAGACAAATTGCACAAAACTGTGGTAAAAGTAAACTCTTTTTCAGTTTTCAACATAAGTTGAGAATGAAGGTTGATTGGATTTAAATTAGCCTATCTATTTTTGTGGCATGCCTCCACCGAAGAAAACACGGACACAAACGAAGGCAAGTGAAAGTGCACTCGATCAACAGGTGACTGACATGGCTGCTGATAAGACTGTCAACTCTGAGGAATTGTCTGCTCTAATTCGGACAATAATAAGGGAAGAGATCAATGCAGCGATGGAAAAACTACAACCGCAGCTTGATAACCTTAAGGAAGATTTGAACGAGTGCACAACAAAACTTTTCGCTTTGGAGACGTCGTTAAGCGGCATGGAGAGCCGTATTTCAGATCTGGAGAAGGCCAATGAGGAACTTGGCAAAGAAAATAAAGATCTGAAAGACAAAGCTGATCGTATGGAGGATCGTAGTCGGAAATACAATATCCGCATACTTGGTATTCCTATAGACGCCGAGAGAGGGAATCCTACAAGCTACGTGTCCGCGTTACTGAAAGAACATTTCAAGGACAAGCTCCAATACGCGCCTGAAGTTGAAATTGCGCATCGCACTGGACCCGTGAATAAATCTGGACAGCGCATCATGATTGTGAGGATGCTGAGGTTGGCTGCGAGAGAGGAGATTTTACGCATAGCGAAGAACGAGAAGGAGTTTGTGATTCGTGGGATGAAGCTGCGTATTTTTCCTGATTTCACGGCGGAGACAGCAAAGGCACGTGCCAGTTTCGAGAAGTTAGGAACAAACTATGGAGCGCAGGAGTGAAACACGGCATCATTCACCCGGCCACTTTGATCCTGACTTTTAAAGGAGAAACCAAAAAGTTTACCGACCATCAGCATGCGGAGAACTATGTAAAAACTGTGATTGAAAAAGAGAAGCCATAGCCTACCAGGAATGAGATGATCTTCGTTGGCCAAGCGTGTTTTACGCACAGGTACAGACTTGTTTTGTTGGCTGTATCAATATATTTGAAAGCCGTCTGAAGGTTTACAGCTAAATTAGGTTTTTGCAAATCATTTCCTTTGTGCTTAGATGGTTATGGACATTTGTGTTTTGATTTTGAATGACCACAGGCGTCATGTAAAGAACTGTTTCATGTTGGACTGGCGTAACTATTTTTTGTGGCTATTAATGCGTGCCAAGTGGGTGTGTGTGCTGTGTGTGTGTGTCAGTGGATGTTTGTATGTTCTTTGTGTTTGTCTTTTTTGTTTATTTTGCTGCTCTACAATTATGAAAATATTAGATCTAAAGAAATTACATAAGTAAAACGATGAGAAATAATGTACTTTCAAATAAAGGATTGAAAATAGCTCACCTGAATATTTGTAGTTTGCGAAATAAAGTTCAGGATATTACAGATATTTTAGAGAGCAACAATTTGCATATTTTAGCTCTAAGTGAAACACATTTGGATGGGTCAATTGATAATTCTCTTTTGTATGTAAATGGATATAATTTTTACAGGTATGACAGGAATATAAACGGGGGTGGGGTGGCTTTTTATGTTCGAGATCAGATTCCTGTAAAAACTAGGCCTGATCTTGGCTGTATTGGTGTTGAAGCTTTATGGTTGGAAGTGCAGTTGCCACACATCAGGCCTGTTCTAATTGTTCCTGCTACAGACCTCCAAATGCACCAATAGTTTATTTAGATCGCATTTGCTTTATGTTAGACAAAATATGTGACTTAGGCAGGGAAATTTATTTTTTAGGTGACCTAAATATAGATTGGAGTTTAATGGATTGTTCTTTAAAAATAAGTTGGAGGCTATTACTAATACATGTAATTTGGTGCAAGTTGTAACAAAGCCAACTAGAGTCTTTTATAAAGCAGATGGAACAAAAACTGCTACTTGCATTGATTTAATGTTTACAAATTCAGTAGAGTTGTGCTCAAAAGCAAGTTCAATTTGTGTTGGGTTTAGTGACCATAATTTAATTTTAATTAATAGAAAAACTAAGGTCCCTAAAGCAGGGCAAAATATTATTATTAAGCGAATTTTCAAACATTTTGATGAAATAAGTTACGTGGAAGAAGTCCGAAATGTTGACTGGTCACAGGTATTATTGGAGCAGGATCCAGATAAAGCTTTGGAGGTTTTTAGTAATTTAATAATGCCAATTATCAATAAACATGCTCCACTGAGGAAAATAACTGTAAGAAATACTGCGTCCCCCTGGTTAGATCCTGAACTGAAAGAATACATGAAGCAAAGAGATAAACTAAAGGCTGAAGCAATCTCATCAGACAACAGTGAATTGTGGAACAGATACAAACAGTTGAGAAATCATGTGACCAAACTGAATAGATCAAAAAGAAAGACATATTATGGGAATAAATTCATGGATGTTAGATCAGATAGTAATAAAATATGGAATACACTAAATGAAATGATGGGAAAAAAAGTAAAATCTGCTCCAACATTTTGGAAGCAGATGGATATTTTCTGACAAAACCAACAGATATAGCTAATCACCTATGTGATTATTTTAAAAATAAAGTTCAAAATTTACGGAAAAACATGGATTTTAATTTAAAGTCTCAATTATCTTGTCAAACAATCAAAAGGAAAATTATGTGTAACAAATTGTGTAAATTTAGATTTGGAAAGGTGAGCACAGCTACTGTTGAAGATGTTTTAAAATCAATGAAATTAAAACCATCAGGAATTGATGAACTTGATGTACGATTGCTAAAATTAGTGTCTCATGTGATTGCTCTGCCAGTATGTTACATAATTAATTTAAGTTTGGATAAATGTATTTGTCCAGCGGACTGGAAAACTGCTAAAATCGTGCCCCTTCCAAAAAACAAGAATGAGCCGTTCTGTGGAAAGAATAGTAGGCCCATAAGTATTCTGCCCATCTTAAGCAAAATAATGGAGAAGATAGTGTATGATCAAATTAATTTATATTTTTGTATAAATGGATTAAACTCAGTATATCAGCATGCTTATAAGAAAGGGCACTCCACAACATCGGCGTTAGCTCAGATTACAGATGACTGGATCAATGAAATAGAAAATAAAAAGATAATTGGGACTGTGTTATTAGATTTAAGTGCAGCATTTGATTTGATTGACCATGATTTGCTTTTAGAGAAGTTGATTTGTTATGGGTTTGAATACTCTGCAATTAAGTGGATCAAAAGTTACCTTACTAATAGAAAATGTATTGTGCTGTTTAATGGTAGTTATTCGGAGACAGAAAAGCTGTGTTGTGGAGTGCCACAAGGGAGTTGCCTCGGGCCACTTTTATTTTCAATTTTTACGAATGATTTGTCTTTATTTTGGAACGTGCTACCATTGCACTGTATGCTGATGACTCAACGATTTACATGTCTGACTCAAATATAGACAATTTGAATATAGCTTTAAATGATGAGTTGAAATTAATAGAACATTGGATTGATGAAAATAGATTGGTGATCAATGCTGGAAAGACTAAATGTATGATTTTTGGATCAAATTATTATCTAAAATATTCTCCTGTGTTGAATTTGTTGTGAAAGGCAATCTAATTGAACAAGTAAGTGAGGTCAAGCTGCTGGGCGTGACAGTAGACAGTAAACTGACATGGAATAGTCAAATTAAGCAAATTTTACATAATATGGGCAGAAGTATGGCTATGGTCAAACACTGCAGTAAATGTATACCGCAGACAATAAGAAAACTATTAGTAGAATCAATTGTCATGTCTCATTTAGACTACTGTTCAGTTATTTGGTCAAATTCTACAGAAGCTAATTTAAATAAACTGCAGATAGCACAAAATAAAGCAGCTCGGCTTGTTTTAAATTGTTCTTTTAGAACAAGTATCAGTGTGATGCATAATCGATTAGCCTGGCTGCATGTTAGAGGCAGAATAAAATATTCTTTAGTTAAGTTCATTAGGAACATAATCATAACTAAAACACCAGAAATTCTTTATAGTAAGCTGACCTTTTTCAGTGATGTACATCAGTATTCTACACGACAGTCAGGTGAAAGTCGGTTTCTATTGCCTGCTTGTCGCACTAATCAAATACAAAGAACAGTCCGCTATAGAGCAATGGTGGCATGGAATTCATTGCCAGAGTTTTTGATCTCTGAAATGTTTACTATAAATTTTCATAAGAGGGTGAGGCTCTTTTTATTTACACAAGAATAATGTATTGTAATTTCCAATGTAAAAAACATACATACAAACACACAAACAAAACAAAACGAGAAAAATTGTTGAAGACACGTCTAAAACTATTTAAGTTACTGCTGTAGAGCTTTTATTTTTATTTATTACTACTATTATTATTATTATTATTATTATTATGGTTGTTATTATTTTATTAGTATTATTTATATATGTTTTTTGGTTGTTACACATCTTGTTTTATTTTAATGTATTGTTAGTTGTGTTTTTGTGTGTGAATGTTGTATGTCTATATTGTAAAGAATATGCTATGCATTAATAGCTTAAAGAAAGAATAGACCCCAGGAAGAATAGCTACTGGGCCTTTCAGTAGCTAATGGGGTTCTAAATAAAACAAACAAAAACAAACGTTACAGTCAACAACAAGAGCCAATTTAAACTCACATAAGGCTTGGTTTGCTTTTGATGTCTAAAAATCTAACTCCCAACCCCAAAATATAAACAGTATACGAAATATCCTCAAGCTAATAAGTCTTTATCCAAGGAGGCTGGGTGATCCTGTCTTTCCAAAAGCAAATTAAAAATCTCCTTGTCTCTCAAGTGATGTTAGAAATGTACAAATCTGCACTATTTAAGATTGTTTTAAAGAACAAATAAGGTGCATTTTTGTGTTGTTTTCTTCCTCCAAACACGCAGAACCAATAAAAAAAATCATGTGTTTCCCACATCAGGAATTGAGTTAGAGCTCTATCTACTGACTGAAAAGGAAATTTCAAACAGCAAAAAGGGAAAATCTAACTTAGATAAAAAGACTTGAATTAAGCACATTCATCTTAAAAGAGTATTTTTAAGATTTTTTCACTTAATAGGACCTTAAGTCTTACTACGAATATTTCACTTGTTTTAAGATATTCTAAAAAAATATCTCAAAATTTTGTCAACAGTATTTAAAAACTAGCATTTTCTGCTAAAAAAAAAAAAAGTTAGACAAATTTTCTTACTGCACTTACAGATTATTTCACTTGAAATAATTAAGTAAGTAAGTAATCTTTAGTCTTTATTTGTATAGCGCATTTCACAGACACAGAGGCAATTCGCCTGAACACCTGGCGCCCCTCAACCGCCGACTATCACCAAGTGTTCCCTAACATGCATGTTATCAGTTGGTGGGGAAACCGGAGTGCCCGGAGGAATCCACCCAGACATGGGGAGGAACATGCAAACTCCACACAGAAAGGTCCTGGCCCAAGCGGGAATCGAACCCGCGACCATCTTGCTGTGAGGCCAAAGCGCTATCCGCTCTGCCACCGTGCCACCGTAAATAAGACAAAATGTTGCTGTTTGAAAGGCCTTCTTTGCAGTGCAGAGGGTTCACAAACAACTTGATCTTGCCTGATGTACTAGAAATGCAGAAATGCTAAAGCAAGTCTGAATGATTTATGGACTGTATGGAATGTAAAAGATCTCAGATCTACCTTTGACATCACAGATCAGTGTTTTGAGGAGATCTCACAGATAAATCTTTAGCAGTATTTTTGATGAGGAAGTAATTTTAGAAAAGGAATAAAACTTTTGCATACTGTGTCCTCTTTCATCCCTATATTTTAACTTTACTTCACAAACTTGTACTTGATTCATGCAGGACGATCATTTCCACCTGCGACATGTATTAACCCTCCAAGTTAAGTTATACACACTTTAATGCACAGAGTTGCCTTTCTCCTTCCTATTACATATAACAATCTGTTTGATACTAACTTACTGTCCTGTTTCATTTCAACAGCAGCTCACGTCTTTTACTCTGATTATGGCGTAGTAATATAGATTAAGTGTTGCCGGAACTACCTGGGCAGTCATTCAAATTCACCACAAATCTTTCCGTCGATGGCGTAAAAAGAATGACAGGCAATCTATTGTTACCAACAAACATCTTTTACGTCATGCACTTCTCTGGAGACTTTCCAAAGGACAAGTACTTTTTGGGGAGGCTCACAAAATTCCTCAGTGGCAGCCTTGTGCTCTTCCCCATCGATATCTGCGGTGTTGTCTGCCAGAAGATTTGGGAGCTGTGGAGGCTGGCGGCTGTAAATCTGGGCTAGGAGTCGTGTGGGATACTCAGATAAATGGCTTGAGCGTTGTTTTATTGCAACAGTGCTTGTCTTAACTTTCTGTGTCTACTTGGGATTTCAGAAAATTTGCTACTGTCCTTGGGCCTCTCTCTGCAACCGTACTTGTGAGACGGGCTTGAGTCCACTCTGTCGTCGCAAGATTACATAAATATCCTCTCCACTGTTCCCCGCCGCTGTTTGACTTGTTTTTTATCTTGGCTATGCATGGAGGCCGGGGTGCAAGCATGAGATTAAAAGGGAAACTGAGGCTGCGTTCATTTTTAACCCAATTTGACTGAGTTTGTTCACACTGCGACAAACAATACAAGGCAAAGGGTAAACATTTTGTCAACAGGGATTTGGCTGCGGCGTTCCCGGCTTTGGACCTTCGCTAATGGATTTGACATCGCATGTGATCCAGTTGTTTGTCATTTTTTTGTGGGGTCTAGAGCATGCAGTCGTAAAACAAGAAAGTAAAAACTAGAGAGGCAAAAGCAACAAAAGAAAGACCCTGGTTAAAGATGGACACTTAACAAGGATTAAATGTCCCATCTTTAATTTTGTATTTGTTGAATGATGGGAGTTATTATGTCCAAATTATTATTAGTTCAATTATTGTCTTTTTTTTTCCTCAGACAAATGTAAGCAAAGATCAGGGCTCTCAACTCTCACGCAATGACCGTGTGACACACGCAATTCACCTCCTTCACACGCTCTCACGCCACACCTGGCATTTCTCACGCTGAAAAATCAGACACAATTTTTTTTTAAACCAAAATTAAATAGTCTCAAATGTATAGAGCCTAAACGGCCGAGCAGTGCCTCTGAATTTCAGATGCGCTGTCTTAAAATCGCTCTCTCTCTCTCTCTTCTCTCTCTCTCTCTCTCTCTCTCTCTCTCTCTCTCTCTCTCTCCCTCGGGAAGCTGCGCGCGACTGTCAGGGCAGCGTCACATCAGAGCTATTTAACAGACAGATCGTTTCTTTGAGACGCATTTCAAACTCCCAGTGATATTCTGTGAAACTGAAGCTTCATAGTGATCCATAGTTTGTGCAAATCAGCCTTATATTTACGGAGAAAAGGCCCAAAATGTACAGTGAAAGATAACGTGTGTAAATAACAGCGGGGAAAATGACGCAAAACGGCGCACCGCGGAAATGTTTGAAGTGGTCTTTACAACTTTTACTTTTCCCTGAATGTGACATAAAACAGACACTAACCTTAAAAAGCAGCAGCTCCTGTGTTTTCCCTGCTCTGATCACACAGGACCGTCCTGTCAGGTCGAGTCAGTCTGCCTGACGCTCCTAAAGCACAGTTTTACAGGGGCGGAGCTAAGGGCATTTGGGGCTTGGGCCCCCTAAATCTGGCCTCAATGGGGGGACCCTATTTGTATTTTTGTTTATTTAACTGCCTCATGTCTTTTTAATTATATAAAATTGACATCACACAATAGGATCATCACATCTAAAACTCACCAAAATACAGGAAATTGCATTGATTTTATAAAAATTCTCCAGGTAGGAGAATTCCCCCAGACCACCCCTGAATTACATCTGAACCTTGTTAGATTTAAATTTGTATTTACAGGCTTATGGGTCTGAGGGTCTAGAGTGGTTATCTATCAGGGGCGTGATTTGAAATCTCGCCTAGGGTGATAAAACAGCTAGAGCCCACACGGTTACATTTTTATTTGTCAGAGGGCTGGTCCATTAAAATTTTTCCCGGGCTGAAAATGAGTCCCACTAATTCCCTGGACACTGCAGATCATTTCATTCACTGTCCCAGGACACAGGACACGTAAAAGAGATACTAAGTGTGAGTTCAGACGTCCTGATCCATGTTTGTAAAGTCTGTGGAGTTTTAGAGCCTCTACAGCCCCAGCTCCACTGTCAATGCTGCATAAAGGCTGACTCTGTTTCCACGGTCTCCGGTGGGAAGTGCAGGGCCGTTTGAAAGGGATTTAAGGACCTTTAAAGGGGGTGTGGGGGCTCAGCAGCTAACATGAAAAACTTCTAATTAATAATACAATGTTATAATACTTTCATGTTTCTGACATTTTTATGTCTTTGTTACACCAAATAGATAATTAAAAAAAAACAGACTTGTATTGCCACAAAATGGACTGTTATTTGCCGGGAGGAGGAGGGCCCACGCATGTTTGTTTTGATAAAAAAAAAAGTGTTGTTTTTTCATATTATGCCTTAAAAAGTATTATCAACATTTAGAATGTCTCAAACTGTGGTCTTACTTTCTAATTCTACTGAAATGTGTGGATGACTTTTCACCTCCAGAAAGTTAAAGTAAATTATGGTGATGGAGCATGCACAGCAGATCCAAAATCCTGATCCATATCCTGAATAGAAAAAACAACATAACAAACATAAGTCCACGAAGTGTCTGCACAAAAGGTTTAGGCAGAACTGTTGTTGGAGGAGCCTATGTGCATTGTCCACTGTGAAGCAGCAGCAGCTCACAGACAGAGGCAGCTCTAAAGCCAGCAGAGGTAGAGCTGGAGGCTGCAGTCTCAGACCTGGAGTTTGAACATCTGCAAAACCAGGAGCTGCAGTCTGAAGCCCCCTCACTGACATGTCTCTCACTGAGCAGGACAGAACAAAGAGTATTAGGACTCCACTGTGAACCACTGACACAGGATTTGGACATGTGAATGCCTAAAAGTAGAAATTTCAAGGTGAAATTTTCTAACACACAGCTGACTTTGTGCCAGTGTAAATCTGCTAGAAAATAGGATTGTTCGTTAAAAACACTTCAGATTGCAGGAAACTACATATATTTTGACCAAAATCTCCTGGGAACTCCCAGACTCGACCACACAGGGCCACGTGAACAGAAGGCCTAATTGCCATTTATCTTGTATTCACTTGGTTGTTTGACCACCTGTTTTAATTTTTTATTTTTATAAAATAAGCTCAGAGTAATTGAAAGTGTTATCCAATACGACAATTTTAGACTCACTTTTCTCAGCCACTTGAAGCCTGTAAAAGGCTCAAAATGCACCAAAATGTGTCTGTTTTTTCAAAAATCTCTGGGGGAGGACCCCCAGACCCCCCGCTCATTCTTTTCACCATGTACGACATGGTTTCCACACTGCTCAAATACGTCTGATGCCCATCAACCACTAAAAAACAGACTTTCAATTAGGTCACTGCTTTACAAATTCTCCATGTAGATTTCAGCGCCTCACTCCACCCCAGAACCTACGAATGATTTGCACCCTCACAAAAAATCTCACTCCAAGCCAAAATCAAAAGTTGAGAGCCCTGGCAAAGATTTAGATAAAAAAGAAATATTCTGATTAAAGGGAATATATTCTTTCAGGTGAAATTCAGTCCACAATGTCCCGACTACCTCTAATATCATCCCGTTTGTTCAACCATCTCTGCTTAGCTCGTCTGCAATTGTTAGCATTGTGGCTAACAGCTGTTAGCATACCGTCTAACTCCTAAAAGTTGTGAAAAAACACATCGCGGTGAACAATGCGGAGGGACAGAATGCATTAGAAAAGTGAGCAAAACATGTGAACTGATGTAGTGAGTTTAAAATGTAATATTTCTGTTTGCTTACATTTTTACGTAAGCAAGAAGTGGGTATAGGACCTTTAGGTTATTGTTTCATTCTAGTTACAGAGCTGTAGACTAGGGCTGAGTGATACTGACAAAAATTAATATCTCGATATTTTTTGGGTGTATCTCGATAACGATTTTCAGACAATTATTACATCAATAGGCTGCGTTCAAGTTGTGGAATGCAATAATGTCATTAATCTAGATGGTGAACAAGATTTCTGATTAATAACACTACTTTGTCATAATATATCTGAAAGATCATTTCAAAATGTTTCAATCTGGTGATGTCCATTGGTGACTTTGAACAAGATTTATTAGTGCTGCAAACATCTGTGTGAAGTATTATTGATCTGGAGAATACTGGGATGTCATGTGAATAATGTAAAATATTTGCAAATGAATCACAGAAGTGCATACTTATTACATTTATATTCTAAATTGAATGTTACTAGCATAATTTTCTCTATTTTCTAGACTTAAAGGGTTCTTTAAGTCTAGTAAATAGACTTAAAGAACCCTACTCGATATTCAATTTTTGGAATTTCTTTAAAACCACATTTACAATATTATCTAAAATTCGATACATTGCACAGCTCTACTGTAGACTTGGTCAGAAAAAGTAGGAAGCTTTTAGAACAATTATCAATAAAAGTGCATCAGAGCACAATGACGCAGACAATATAGAGATAGATGAAAAACTTGTGCAGGTAGGACAGAGACATAAATAAAACAGCCCAGTCTCCAAAGAAAGATAAACAAAAAAATGTCAAAAATGTACAGTAAGCACATTTTAATGCCTTTGTTAACATCAATATGTTACGAAAAGCCAAAATGTAAAATAATCACAAATCTAGGTTGAAGCCAGGTGGCGACATTTTCTTTGGATTTAATGGATAAATCTTAACCTACCCCAAGTCCCAGTCCTAAACTTGAAGCCTAAACCAGTTAAAGCAAAAGAAAATGTCGCCACATAGCTTCAACCAAAATTCGTGATTATTTTACGTTTCAACTTTTTGTAACATATAGATGCAAAAAAGGCCTAAAAATGTGCTCATTGTACGTTTTTGACATTTCAATGTATATCTAGTATGTCCTATAAAAGTGGTCCTCAAAAGCCCAAACTATACATTTGCAAGACTGAAATCCAAGCTGAGGAATTAGCTTTTTCCACACCACTCAGAGACTTGCTCAGTGTTGTAACCCCAAGATACAATGTCAAATTTGCGACCTTTTTGTGATAAGGTTCTTCCTATTTGCAGTTCTTTATATTCCAGCCGCAAAGGGGAATAAAGGAAAGGACTGGGCTTATTAGGTCAGTTCTGAATTCCAATTTTGCACACTGATCATGCATCTGCTGGAAAATCACTTGGGTATCATTAGAATCAACCCTAAAGGACTTTTCTGGAACACCGCGCTACTTTGAGTACACGCCGCCTAATGACTTTGCTTCAGGTACTTTTTCAGCCAATCAAGTCGAATTATTTGGAGCAGATTGGTTGCCCTCAACTATATTCCCACCCGATCAGCTTTGTTCCCAGTTAAAATAGTTTTTTAAATGACTTTATCTGAGATCTCATTAGTCAACTGAAAAGACTTCAGCCATGTGTGTTTGCAAGTCTTTGTTGCTGTTGTTTTTGTAATGCATGAATGAACACAAAAGGTTCTGAGAATGTAATCAATAAATAAGAAAACTATTTATACCTGCTCTGAGTCTGAATGACGCTTCTGCGACTTTAAAACTCTGCCAAAGCCATTCGCCTACTCTTTCCATTCCATTCTTGAATTTGTTGCAATCACTCAAGGCAACTTAAAGGAGCTATATATATATATATATATTCTGTTCCAATACTGATTCAGATACTTTGCCGATACTCAATATATACCGATAAAGTAAGAACTGAAATACCTTATTTTTCTTATCAAAACATAGGACATTTGGTCATACAGTGTTATTTATAGTGCAAGACACAAATTAACAACTAAATCTGAATACAATTATGTGACATTATGAGTTCTTTTATCAATATCAGCCAGTAAATTAGTCTCATTATGTCCAATTAAACGCACAGCAATGGAATAGGCTGAACCAACATCATGGAACTGATCCAGCTAAATTGTCCAGCTAAATTTCTGGATATCCAATCCCAGTATTGGATTGGAGCATCCCTATCCCTAATGTACTGTCTGATAATGTCCACTTTGTTCACCAAACCCCATGAAGCTTGTTTGTTGTTGTTAACTAAAGGCTTTTAGCATACTGACATGCATCGTTCCTAACAGCTGTGAAAAAAGTTTCAAACACACTGTGGTAAACTTCTCAGAGGCTCAAAAACCATTAGGTACGTGAGCAAAACATGCAGACTGATGTAGAAAGCTTAAAATTAAATTTTAACAAAGGAAAAATTGAGTACTGCACCTTTAAAGCATAACTTTATTCGTAGAAACAGTGTTCTCTATATTAGACCTGACCCAAAACCAAGGGCCTATTTCCAAATGTGGAACTAGAACTACTTTCCTATTGTGCATACTCGTTTTGAGTGGAAAAACAAATCAGGAAAATCAAAATACTGGGAAATACAAAAGTATTTTTTGAGAAAAATGTTCATATTATCACATGATGCTATAACAATCATCAAATTGTTTTGTTTTGGGGAATTCTGCACAGCCAATCATCATCCATCCCATCAAAAAGACTCAAACAGTGGTGTTTTCTTGCAATGTTTGTCACAACCCAAATTGGTCATGTCTCGTAAAACAAAATGAACTTTTCTCTTCTCAGATTAGCAACATTTAGAGCTTGTTGATTCATCAGAAAACAGAATGTCACTTTTTGTCATCAGCAGTTGCCACATTTGTTGGGAGAAGTGTTCATATTATCACATGATCATTATCTGCAATATCAATCATCAAATCGCTTTGTTTTGGGTCTTTGGGTTGTGGGGAATTCTGGGCTGGCTCTTAAAATAGATCACAGAGACTTTGTCAGTATTCTGCGTGTTGTTTGTGGAGCTGTACAGAAAAGAAGACGACCTAATAGCGAAGCCTTAGTTGTCCATGGCATGAATAAAACAAACTTGGCAGATTTCTGTTTGACTGGCTTCCTCCAGCCCAGAGCTCACTTGTCAAAAGGCTTATCCAGGCTTACCTTTCTCCAACCTAGCCATTTTCCTCTTGTTTCTTTTCAATCTCACCTCTTCCTCCTGTCCTCGCTCTTATCCGCTCTGATCCCCTCTCCATTCACGCTCCTCTCACACACAGGCGTCTCTATCATTTCACTCTCCAGCATCAGGACTGCACTGCCCACCGCCATTATGTCATTCAACACCTTCACTTAAAGCACATCTGAAGCTAAAGCGGCGTTCGAGAGGGAATCAGGAACAACTCGTGTTTATGAAGTCAAATCTGAGTGAGTATTCCTGTTGCACGTCTAGTTTCAACAATCTCAGACAAAAGCATGTCCTCAGTGCATGCTTAATATTTGATCAAATGTACCTTTTAAATGTAAGTGCAGCATTCAGCAGGATACTTTAATTCTACCGTACACGTGAAACGCAAAGTAATTTTTAAGCCTTTCAAAGTCAGTCTGTCTGACGCTTGATTGATTTCATCCAAAAATGTAATTAGTAGTCCAATTATTTTCTTAAGAATATGAAGATTTATAAAAAAATAGCAACAAAAAGAAGTGATTTAGTTGAAGATTTGGGACCAAATCATTCATCTAATCTACCTTTAAATACAGCACATCCACCTCAGTTTCTGTACAAATTGTTTTTGCATGAGTGCCATTACAATTTTTGTCTTTTCGAGCAATTTGATTCAGATAAATTGGTACATCAAAGCTTCAGAACCTTTGCCAGGTTCTTGTTTTTAGTCAACTAATCGATTGATGGGACATACAAACATTTTGTTGACAGCAGCCCTACTCACAAACAATTGTTTCATAATGCAGACATTTTGAGGTTTAATAGCGCAACTTTAGAATTGTTTTTCAGACACAAAAGTGAAGCAGGCTCAGCAGGCTCTGACTCACATGGCTGTTTTCTTGCGAGGTTTGTTTCAACCCAAATTGGTCATGTATTGTTCAACAAAATGAACTTCTCTCATCTCGGATTAACAGCATTTAGAGCTTTGCCATTCATCAGAAAGTAGACTGTTTTATAATTCCCTGTCACAATTTCTTTCTTTTTCGTCATCAGCAGTTGTCATATTTGTTATGTTTTTATATTGAGAAGCATGTGTTCAATCACTTTATTATTGCAATAGCCAAAAAAATGCCATCTGCTCCTCAAATACTCATCAATGCACACACTCCATAAAGGCAAGTATGCACTGACCCACTGACACTATTCACTGCCCTAGGGTTTGTGGGTAAATGCTCTGACCTGTCTTATCTAAAAGTAAACACTGGCAGAGTCGCTAACTAGCTTCTTCCCACATCTTCTTTTACTAATCATGTAAAGATGCAAGCTACTTTTGGGGGCACTTCTGCAAACCACTGAAATCTGGTGCTACTTAAAGGATCAGAAAAAGTGCCTAGAGAAAATCCGGCTTTGTTTGCCCACATAAACTTCTTAAAAAGATGGAGAAACTTCAGATCAAACGCATCAGCAGCCACCCAACACTGATCTCATCCTGCCTCCTCTAGTTATTGTCACATTGACCTACAGCCACCAATTTATCACTGCTCCTCCGAGATTGAGCCCGATTGAGACTATTTCTGTACTGACCCAAATTCGCAGGTAAATCTGGATTTCTATCGTCTTCTAACACGTCTCGGAAAAAACATTTAAGAAGATTGATGGCTTGTTGACAAAATTCTGCCGAATAAAACTGCCTATACCCAAGTTCTTATGCAATTGCAATCACAAAAACACAATCAACACTTCCAGAAAGTTTTGCTGCTCTAATTTCCTTTCTCTGTAATTTTGACAGATTAATATCAAGTCAATTTCCTGGAGCCCGTTCGTACATAGTGTAATGACAAGATGATGGGTGCGTTGAAAGAATGTAATAATTGTGGGGGATGGTTCACTTTTGGGGAGAGAAGCACAGATGGGGCCCTGAGCTTGATAGAAGAATTTCCCTGTCCTCAAAGGCTATCAAGAGGCAGAGCCAAGCTGGCAAAAGATAAAATAGACTGGTGCAGGTCTGTATACTGAGCACCAAAACATCTTGCTCAAAGCAAGCATTTGTTGTTAAGGCTTGGTTATATTGCAGTGTTGCGAGCTGGGATATAAGCAATGAACTCCTGTCAAAAAGGGTCAGAGGAACAAATGATGCATTAGTTTTCTATAGAGATAAGAAAGTTTACATCTGACTCAGAAGGACAGCAGTAAGATGTTATTTAAATAAGACATATGCAGCGTGTTCTCATAGAATGCATTTATATGTCTTGATAACGCATTTGTCTTTTGCTTTTGCTTTTTGAGAGTGAACCTGTAAGTTTGGTGAGTGTGGAGTTACAAAAATTAAGTTTAGGTCTTGGGCTTGGAGATGGTTATAACTAGAATTAGTAATTCGTTAATATTAATAAATTAATATGCCTTTACCTCTATCATAGAAATGAATTGGTGCAACAAAAGCGTGTCCTAAACATGAAGAAAATAGAAAATGTATTCTCATTCTATTTACATTGTGAGGTACAGACAGGCTGATTAGAGTTACAAATAAGGGTAGATTTAGATGTATCTTGGTTGTAATAGATGTATCTCGGTTGTAATGAATGAATTAGAAGAGAATGGAGGGACGCTGAAGATGGCTGGGTGGGATGAGACTCAGGGTGTGTGAGTCTCACTCTCCACTTGGCAGATTTAAGACTCCATTCTATAGAGTAGTTTTTACTCAGGGGTGCAGTTGAAGAGCAGAGAGGAGGATGTGCTGTGAACCTCTTAAGTCATAATCGTAAGCAGAGCATTGTAACTGGTGTGGGATTTTTTGTAAACTAAATACCTTCTTACTACACTGACATTCATATAAAAAAACAACAACAAACAAACAGAAATAACTTGCCTACTTAAAAGACCAGAAGTATATTGAATCTCCCAGATCCCATAAACACATCTGAAGCACTAATAGTCTGATCAAACTGGGAGCAGAGAGGCATTCAAGTGCGCAGGGTAATAAACAGCTTAAAAAAAAGTATTTGGATATGTACTCACTCATTTTAGATTAGCACAGAGAGAACAAACAGCCGCTCCTTTCCAGATTAGATCCTTTCCATTGTTTTACTTCACCAGGAGCTTCTATGTGTCTGACTGTGGTGCAAAGAGTGACGTAGTTTTAAAAATCACTTATGTTTGCCATAATTGTGGTTATCATAGTGAGTTGTATTTGCATTAATTAATCCCTCGTTCACATCGATTTGTTTCTCTGATTCAGACCGGGACAAATTAGGTCTAAAACATTTTCTGATCACACAAGATTTGCCTGACGAGTCAGCCTCTCCTACATTCTGTTACATTCTGTTTGAATGCAGAAGGGTCTGAAACCTGAGCATCGGCCAATAATTTCCCAGTCCAATGTTAGGATTAGGGCTGGGCGATATGGCCAAAAATAAAATCTCGATTTTTTGGACCACTTTGGACGATTTCGATTTTAATCGATTTTATTCGACGTCATCAATGACAGCCGCTTTTTATTAGAGCTCATAATATTTTAAAGCATCTTTAAAGAATGAGCCAATGAGATTAACTCGTTTTACAGTTTAGCTTAGTTAGTTTTATTACTTAGTGTCATACACCATTTTTTAAGGGTGCCCACCCCACATAAGCTTATAAGACGCATAAATATAAAGCAGACAGGCTTATCACAATCAGTAAATGTCATACATATTAAAACTAATAATAAGTGTTGCTGCTGCATCTAATGCATAGGCCTACTAGCATTTGTAGCCATTAGGCCCTGTTAAGTTCATCATTATGATTTAGTTGTTTCATATCTAAAAGTTTTAAGTTTGCGAGTGTTCAACTCTCACTCCTGTCACTCAAATTGTGTTGCCATAGTTACTCACACACGGAGGGGAAAGGGGCGGGCCTGCTGGCTGCTGCTTTTTGGGAGAGAAGGAGAGAGCATGGGAGAGAGACGCTGTGGACGGCTTTTAACTTTATCAGAGAAAACCTCACAAAAAGCACACGCGGCAGCTCGTGTAACAGCAAAAACAAATCAAAAGACGCTAGATTTACCGCGGGACTTTTCTAGAAAGTTACCGCGAGTTACCGCAAAGCGCTGAAAGCGGCCGACTCACCCGCGGAGAAATAACAAACTCGTAACTTATAGAGATTAAGCTATGAACCACCTCTAAACGGCTACGCACGGCTGTTATTATGTGATTAAAAGGTCCGTTAAACAGGCGCAAGGTTTCTGTTCGTCTGTTATTTGTGAGAGTCGAGGGAGAGCTCTACAAAGCCGCTGAAGGTGTCCACTCAGGCGCGCCTCTGGATGACAGTGGACTGAGCTCGATTTTACGATTTGGCCATTTTTCACATCGTCGATTTTGAAAGTTCCGAATTAATCGAATTAATTCGATTAATCGCCCAGCCCTAGTTAGGATGATCCAATCAAGCACGGTGATTCTGACACGTGACACTAAAAAGTCGTAAGTTGCTTGCAAGCCCCATTTCATAACATTCAAGAAGGCGAGCGTACCTAATTCAACTCGTGCTTCGGTTTGAACAATTAACGTATCAATTTCCTAAAACCTGAGCAGCAAACCGTGTTGATGGGCTTCATACTGAAAAAATCCTCGCACTACATGTTGTGAAAACATCGTGTCGCTGCTTTGGTGGAATTGATCCTCGGCGCTTCGCTCCCAGACCCTCACGGTTTGTAAAGTGTCTGTCAAAGCCTGTAGGGACTGGGAAAATATAAACTACTGTAATTGACAAACAAAATTCTTGGTTGACTAAAGACCAGCCCTGTCGATCGTTTAGACGACTTAATGTGTATGACAAAAACCTAGGAAAGAAAAACAAGCCCGATCACAACTGCTAAATCAACAATTTTATAGAGAACCTTCTAATTTTGTAATCTAGATTACATAGTCAACTATAGAGGTTGTGCAGGTGACATCACAGCAACGATGCATGAGAGTTAATGGAGAGAAAGGTCATTTTCTCATGTAAGAGTTTAATATACAGCTAAAACATGAAAAGTAAACTACAGTTTGATAACAAATTCAACCCACAACAAGTCTACTGAGCACTGGGTTTGTAACTGACATGTAAAAAGAGAAAATCAGGTAAACTGTGATATTAAAACAGATAAACAAGACTTCAGCTTCTGTCACATTTATCACAGACACAGAGATCAGACACAGTTAAACTCCTAAATAGTAGTCAACAAGACACTGCCAAGACAACAAAGAAATACATTATTTTGAATGGAGTTTTGCCACTTGTTCTAAATGTTGCTAAGCATTTTTGGAATAAAATGATGTTAGTGCATAACCTCTGTTACAAACTATTTCAGTCGCAGTCCTCCAAATATCAATAGTAGGCGTTTGCAAGCCCCAAACACAAAGTCACGTTCCTGCTAAGTAGTTTCTAGTTTTATGTTTGATTTTATTTTGAAGCCATAAGCCTGGACCAGTTCACCAAATGGGAAACTATTCCTGCTATCACTGCATTTGAAAAGTGTTAAATGTTTAGGTTTAAATTTCATATATTATCAGGAGACCCTCAGAAATTATTTTGCAACCTTCAGTGGCCAAAACAAGACTAAACAAGCTAAACAGCTCTATAAAATTGTATCAAATCAAAAGAGTATACTCAGTGTTACCATCACGTGTAAATGTAAAAAGTCACAGACACGACATAACACCCATGTTCTTAGAAATGAGTATACTGTCTCTTTTTACGCCCAGCTTTATTCATACTTTTACACAATTTAGAACATTTTATATTTAACAAAAATAGAACAATCTTTATAAAATGAAAACATTCTCATCAGCGTAAGCAAACAAAGCGTCGCTCTAGTTCGTGAATCACATTGTCATTGGTTAAACAGGCTGCAAAGATACTACTTTCAAATTACAAACAGCTATGTCATTGCATTTGAATATTTGAATGAAGAGTTGTGGAGATTATGAAAGCGAACTGGGCTCTCATCAAAGGGTTCACACACTCGTACCTACAGGCCATTCTTTCGTCTACCTGATTTGCATTTATGTGGAACGTGGGAGGAAGTGTGAGCGCTGCTGCTGCTGCTGCTGCTGCACACCAGAAAGAAGCGAAAAGACACCAAGGACGCGTTCCCAGCACAGTTTGGGGCTATTATAAAAGAATTTAATCATGAATTTACACTTCATGAATTCTTAGGATAAATATGTTTTGCCTGACTTGAATCACCTTTATTATATGTGGATTTTTTTCATTGGTATCAAGGGAAAAGAGGAAAGGAAAATGTGTTTATGTTTTTGGTGTGTATAACTTATTTACAAAGGCTGGTCCAAGCTGTGGCCTCTATTTGAATCTGGTCCGATCACTGTTGCAGGTACAGTGAAAGTGCGGGCCCCAGTGTTTGCTTAAAAGAGATTTCAAAAAGCGCTCTGCATTATTTAAAAGTAGCCTCAAGAGCCAAAGAGATGGATAACTCAAAAGACTTGGCTGTTCTGAATGTCTGAGAAGTGAGAATTGAAATTTCAAATCATGTATGCGCTCAAAATATGTATGATGTTACATAGAAATACCAATTGGTTTTATGGCATTGTGCTGGGTTTAATGAGAATGGTGAAGCAGTTTGATTTTGAAAGAAAAAACTGTCAATAAGAAAAAAATGAGCAAAAGTATAAATGGAGTAAATGAAAGCAAGCGCAGCCTAATGATATGTAAATTACAAACATATTATGATTGATGGAAGCTGATTTGTTCCCTCAGACAGAAAAATGGCAACAAACACTGCTACTACAAGAACAATTTATATTCTCTTGACTCTATAAATCCTTTGTTACATTTTGGTAATTTGTAGAAACATTAGCAGAAAATGCACTTTTAAAAATCAATTATGTAAATGTATATCACTCCGGTTGTAAACAGAGACACTCACATCACTGCAGCTGAGATGAAAAGTCTCACTGTGGGAAATGTACTGTATTCTGACATCACATTCATCTGTAAATACATCAATAACACAAACAGAGCCCAAGTCAAATAAAAATGAAACAAGTTATGATTTTGTTGTAAAATGAATTCTTGTGTCTCTATAAAATCACGATCAAAACCTAATGTGAATCCAGTTTCCTCTATTTTCTATTCTGTCTGAGAAAAAATATCTCAAGTTGATAAGGTGGCCAGATTTGCCTTGCACTGCAGGAGTGCACTCTGGGGTGGTGTGATACAGGGGTGTCCTGGTTCCTGTGGGGGTTTTAACAGTGGGACACACACAGAGCTGCTGATAGGTCTGTTAAAGGAGGCCTTTGTGTTTTTTATTACAACTGCTCACTCTTTTTGTTTTCAGAATTATTTTAAATACAATAATTAATGAAAAAAAGTCATCTAACCATGTAAGAACAAAACATTTTTGATTGAAATGTAGGAGTTATTAAATTCTAAAACTGTTAATTTTGTGTTATTACGAGTGCTTCTGACAGAAAAACGTTTTCAATTTTGTGAATGCCAAAAAGGTTTGGAAGAAGACCCTAAGAACAAGTTAGTTTGTCGAGATTGAAGCGCATTGTACTTTAGATATTTCATATCTAAAAGCAAAATTATATGCTGGTGATTTCTATTAGTGACATGATCCAGTTTGACGACATCATTTTGAAATTTATATGGCAATGGTTTCCAAACTTTTTTGTCTGGAGCAGTTCTATATATTGTTTCTCACTCTAAAAAGTCCCAGTCTTAAATGCTAGGCAAAATAAAAATGTTTTATTGTCAATTCAAAATTTCAAATTTTCAAATTTCTTTTTCTTCTATTTTAGTGATACTGATGTGCAAAATGATGCACATCAGTATCAAATTGGAACACTTCACGTTCCAATTTGATTTTTGGTGTGTTCCCCTGGTCAGTGCTTGTGGACGCTCAGCGGTTCCTGGTTGGGAAACACTGGCCTATACAATGTTGTGACGTCACCTATTGAATAAAAAAACACCAATACTTGCAAATAGGTTTGATTTTTTTTAAATAGATGTATTGTTTGCTTGGGTCAGTCACTGTAAACAGCTTCAGCATCATCAGTGTGTGTTTAGGTGTGTGCGTTCATTGTGACGTGTATCTCTGAGTGAGAACGTGTGAAGCTCCCCATTAATCTGTGGCTTTACGGCAGTCATTTCCCACTCTCTTCATCATCGGCAGCATGTGCTCGGTGAGATTTAAAATATTTAAATCTGTAATCTGTCAGCATTACGGGGGTTAGCACACACCCACAAGACCGCTGCCCTATTCGTCACCACACTTTCCCTCTCCGCACGGCCACGCGTACATCACAGAAAACATGACACCGCCTTTAGTAGAGGAAGTTGAAAAAGTCTATAGCGGCGAGGGAAGACACGCTGTTGGACCCAGGAGAAAAATTAAAGGAAATGCGTGCGGCTGGAAGAAAAAGAGAGAAGAAAAAATGGCAGCTACAAGGTCCTAATTGTGTCTCTGGTGTATTTGACCCTGCAATGACTTAGGAGGAGTTCTGTCTTGTTCCTCATTCATTATTGATTCGGTGGCACGGACTCAACAATGTCTTATGAGCGAGGACTAAGTGTTTTGTCAATTTGGTGCTCATGAATAGCAGGTTTACGACAGAGAAATAGGAAAAGGCTCATTTTTCTCGGCACATTTCAAAATTAGCTGTGTATTTGTGCACCAATAACACTGCAAGTTGGGATCAATGCCGTAGCAGAGATGTGTGTGAGATGTTTTTTATAAGATGGAAATCACTGAATTAGTTTTTGTTTTGACTATAAAATATTCTATTGCTTGGGATGGGGGAGTTGAAGGGGAGGAGTCATTTGTATGTTTTTAGTGGCAGGAGAAACTCAGAGGAAACCTACAGAGACACAAAGAGAACATTCCAATTAGAAAGGCCTTGTAAATTTTAGATAATATTGTGATTGTTGTCTTCAAGATATGCAAAGACAGAATATCAACTTTATTGTTTATAGTAAAAAGGCAACAAAAAAGGAAAAACAAAAAGAAACTACCTAAGCGAATTCAAATAAAGTGATATTTCTGTCAATGATTTCTTCGTTAACCAACATTTTCAATAGTTGCAAACTCATTCTGAAGATTTTACATGAAAATCTGATTTAGCTGTTTTTGTTTTTTTTCTTTATGAGTAGTTCATTAGCATGCAAACATCTGAACGCGTGGTTATGTGAACGCAGTTTGGGTCAGACATTTGGCCAAATCAGTGAGACATTTGAAAGTTTGCTTGTAGTTAACTTGAAGCTTGAAGTCGACCAAGAATGTGAACCCGTCAAGCCCAATTTTTCTGATCATTAAACATCAACTAAAACATTTAAAGACATGCTTGAAGTTTTGAAAGAATATCATCTGAATATCATAATCGGAGATATGACAACAAATTATTGAGTTGTTCATTTTTGTCAATATCGCCCAGCCCTGGGAATAATATAGCTAAAGAAGGAAGATTCTATAAAAAATAAGCAAAGGGGGACCTGGATACAAGATGCCGCCCATTCAAATACACACGTTTTGTAGAGTTTTTGGTCCAAGTAAAAAAGAATTGTTCAGTTTTTTTATTATTTATTATATATTTTTGGATAGATCGACGGTATCTTTAAATAGAAGACTTCAAAGTAAGGCTTCATAATTGAGTTGATCTAACCGTATAGTATTGTCGGTCAGACAGTATTCAAGTCTGATGCCAATATGATGCCAATATCTGTGATTCAATCCAGCTGTCACTCACTCATCACAAGTCCAAAAAAATGCATAACATCACACAGATTAAATCATATTGCCCAGCTTTACTTAGTTACAAAATTGAGTTTGAAATGATCTTATGGCAACAGTCTTTTCTTGACTGACAGTATATTATTAATAATGAAAACTTTTGCTTTAATGAATGAATTGAATGGGATTAGAGGAGACATTGGTGACCCACATACTTTCTGAATATTAGGCTGATAGAAGAGACTGTTTAGCCAGCTCCATGTCATGTCTTCATACGGCAGGCTCGCACTAAGCTCCTTAAGAGCCATGCCCCAGGGGATCGCTACATGTGCTGGAGGTTCTGACTCTGCCCTTATCTCAACTCATTTACCCCAGGAATTAAGACAGGACCCGAGCTTTCTGTGTCCTGCCGTATGTGCACGAAGGTCACATCATAAAGGAAACGGACCAAAAAGAGGGTTAGAGATTACGTTTACCTGGACCACTGTGTTCACAGGATTTAAAAGCACTAAATTCCTGTCACTGGTGTGTTTTGGATTAAGCAGAGTAAATGCACTTGTGAGTCATGCAGATTAAGGTGAATTTTGGATCTAAAAAGGAAAGACTAACCTCTGTCTCACACTGTTAAGATGGAGTGACAAGTTTTGTTGCCGGTAAATATACAGCAGTCAGGGCCATTTACAGGACGACAGGCTAAACTTAACACTACCAAAAAGGAAATGGTTTAATATGTTTAAATGATACTGTACCAGAGCTGAGCACTATGTGGCCCAGGGGCTCTATTTGTCTCGCTCCCAGCACATTTTTGATACTAATTGTTATGCTTTATACCATTGTTTTTTAATTATGTCCAAGCAATGTTTCTACTTGTGTGTCCTTAATAAAGGTGAAATAATTAAACAATAAACTAAACTGCCTATGTTTAACATAAATGTGCTCATGATGATGATCATTTGTTACAGTGATCACAGTCTGGTTCTCTGCACTTGGATTTGAATATGACCCATGCGGAAAAATGAACTGCTCATCTACATACAAAGAAAGACACCAGTGGCCTTTTTCTTGTATTTATATAGTGCTTTTACACCTTTCAATGCACTCAAAGTATTTTTGTAGTCAAGGAACCACTCACACAGACACTGGGTGGGTTAAGTGTCTTGCTCAAGGAAACAACAATAATCCCTGGAGTTCCAGCGGCCTCCCATCCAAGCAATAACCACGCCACGACTTAGGTTTCTGAGATCTAATTTGATCAGATAAGAAGGTAAACAAAAATAAACCTTTCATTTTCTTTTTGAAGGGTTGAGTCTGGACACCTCTCTGTCAAGCCCAAACTTCAACAGAACCCTGTAATCAGGCTGCTTTATATTAGTGATGCTTGTGGAACAGAGGAGTTTAATGGTCATGTATCATTTTATGTGCTTCTCATTGTTTCTGCAATGAAATATAAAAGACAATGCATGTCTCTGATTGGCTGATTGACCTGTCCATCAAGGTCATTTGAACTTGGGTTGACAGAAGTCATCAGACTGTAAGACCAGTATAAAAATGAAGCGATATTATTTTGGATTTCCCAGGCAAGCATTTTCTCACACTTGGTGGCAAAATGTGTCGTCTTCTTTTACTACACCTGTTGAATAAATAGCTGAAGTCCCACTGCACCTGGGTCTCTTTTTATTTGTGTGTCAAGACAGTCTTTCCTCAACTACAGCAAAATATCTGTTGAAAATGGAAAAAACCCAGACAAATCCATGACTAGCAAAGTCTATATGGCAGTAACGTGGAGATAAATGTTCAAAGATCACTCCTGGCAGGCGCAGAGCAGAGACATACTGTGTGACATCTGCTTTGTACTTCCAATGGCCGTGTCCAAAGGCGTCTTGTTTATTAGCAGACATTGGTCTTTGGCACAGAGACCTGTTAGTCAGGGGAGATGTTTCTGGGCCATGGACAATATCAAATCTGTGCTAAATATGTTATGTACACTCAACTCGAGGAGGATCTGTCTGCCTGGGGCCAAAACCATTTAGTTAGTCAAACAAAGCCCCTTTACAGGCATTACAAACATGACTTATTCATTATTGAGACAGATGTGACGGAGAGGCTATCTGGCAACTGGTGGCTTGTTTGCAAAAAGTGGAAAATAATCGGAATAGGTTGTGTGCCAAACTGAATAACAAAAGGTGTGATTTAATGACAATGACAGTGACTGGATTTGTGCAAATACGAGAAGACAAGTTTATCCTCCTTCATTAGTCACTCAAGACTGCGATGTCTTTGGCCAGATTGTCGCGTTTCTTTTTCGTCTCTTGAGTTTTTTTGGACTCACACTGTGCCACTGTTGTGAGCAGCAATTAAAACCAAAGCAGGCTGTGACTTATCGCCATTTTAAAACATAAAAGCGTCGCGTCTTAAATTAAATTCTATTATAACAAGTCCATAAAGTTTATTTACACTAAAAGGATCAAGGGCAGAGGAAAGTAACACTTGCTCTTCTTACTTACTCAGAAGGGGAAAGTTAGACTTACAACAGAGGAGTTTCCATTTGACAAGACTTTGTACTGAAAACAGTCTATTCCCCTAAAAAGATGTTGATAAGACAATTGAATCATAAATCTCTTCGCAAAACATACAATTTGGCAGTTGAGATGGTAATTTTGGCCAGACAAGGAAAATCAAATAAAGTTTGGGCATCTCGGGAATACAGCCAAAAAAAATAAACGAAATATAAGAAACAACACAAAAATATAGAGAACCAGAGACCATCCAAAGAATGTCTGCTTTATCCAAACCAGACACAACTCAAGACCTACTTCAGGCCTAAGCAAGACTGACAACTGAACCAAGATTACAAAGTAATCTGATCCAAGAAAGATGAAACATGAATGTGAGAATTGTATTTCATTTATGAAAATGTCAGACTTTAAAAAAAACTACCACCAGAAACAGAATTTATCACAACTGTTTGACTTTTCTATTTTTTCGGAACACTTAGCACTGCTGACCAAAATGAATCGTCTTAGCAACTGTTTGGGATTTGCTGACTATTATAAAATATTATGGCAAAATTGGCAAATCATCAGAAATGTTCTACAATGTGTCAGCAAATGTTTTGATGGAGGTTCAAATACCAAACCGAACGTGAATGGACTGAAGATAGTCACAGAAGTGTTGAAATGCCACGTTAATACTTCATTTGAAAGATTAAACTGCTCTTTCTAAAAATAGTGTGTTTTATTTGCTATCAGCTCTTTTTAAGACTTTTAAATAGATGAATGTTGTCATTCTGATCTATTCTGTTTTTCATGTATACCTCTCACACAGAGGCGAGCTAACCTGGCTCATAACAGACGGATCTTTGTATCACTGAATTGAGTTCTACGTCTCCATCTGGGACATGGATCACAAACATTTGAAGCTGATTAGTCAAAACGTTACAACAGAAATTAAATTCTTGCTAAAGTGCTGCTTCTTTCTCGTTCACAAATGGACAAAGCACCTCTGTGTGCAAGTTTTTCAAAAGCCAAAACAGTCCTAATTCTGTTAAATAGACCACAATACGTCCGCTGGCGCAGTAGACCTCACATCTGACTTTCACCCAAACCACAATGCTGCGCTGTCATTGGTCCCAATCACCAATTTTCAAGTGTCTTCAAATACTCGATATTTTATAATTCCCAAACAAATATGTTGGAACTAGGGCTTTAGTCCTATAGCTGCTTAGTCACTTAATCAATCAATTGGTCAGAATTTGGAATGGTAATTGTTATATTTAATTAATAAGAATTTCATATAGAACAGTAAAGGCAAAAAAAAATTGTTAGCTGCAAATTTTGCAAACTATAAAATGACCTTTTTGAATATGAATGAACAGTGTTACATTTCTGTATAAATTATTGTTTTCACTGCACTTTTATTTTAGTTTTGCTCAAATGCATGCCAGATACTGTATAATACCAGAAATACTAGTTTGAAAGATTTTAGTCAAAAATGAATTTCTGTTTGAGAATTTCTTTAAATGTTTTAGAAAAAATACTTCTCAGACAAATGTCAAATTAAAACAGTAAGTGTGCAGAAAGTGTTGAAATATCACCTCATCTGAAAGTTGACACTACTGTTATTTGAAAATGAGTTTTTTGGGGTTTTGTACTTTCTTTTCTTTACTATGAATGTTTACTCTGTATATACAAGTTTTCAGCAGCATTCACAACATTACATTTCTCTATATAGTCCACCTCTAATCTCACACTTCTATGTGCACAATCCCTAACCTTTTCCACAAGCTGCAGCTCGTGTTTTTAAATCCATATCTTGCTTCTTTAGTCCTCAAACCCATGAAACCAGCCTAGTGCTTTTACTTGTCTGACATTGTAAAGCTGTGAAACAAACAGTGCGCACAATGACAGGCTTCTCCAGGAGTGTGATATGGGCCACACTTTCAGAAGGTCAGAGGGATCCATTTGGGAAATTATTCAGCCCCAGCTTGTGTTGCTTCAAGACAACACGTCAAAGGCAATGCACAATATTAGAAAACACAAATAACCTTCCTTCTCTTTTTTTCCTCTGTGCAATAACATTCGCACGTCCACAAGAGGCACGCTCCAGACTGCTGGCACGCCGGCCCAATAAGGAGTGCAGCGTGAAGGCTAAAGAACAAGTGGACTCAGGGGTGAAGCGTGGAGTCTCCATGTTGAGTCTGGCTGACGTGTGCCCCTGTGTATTCAGATTTGGTCTGCCCTGGGCCTCTGTGACCTTTGCCGTATGGTTTGGAGAGAGTTCGCCAGAGGAGCGCACAGTCCAGCGGTAAACAATAGCAGACATCAAAACGGAGCAGCAGGAGGATGAAGGAGATGATTCCAAAGAGAGTGTAACCCCAAAGATTTCTACCTAAAAAAAAAGTGGATTTGAGTTGTGCGTCAATGTCCAAAATATCTTACTAGTCACCTTTTGTCTTCTTTTTATGATTGAGGTCTAGGCTTGTTTAAAGCGATGTGTAAGGTGTAAAATGGAGATGTGTCAAAAATCAAATATTAATCTTTAATGCTCAAATGAACACAAAAATGCACCCATGACGTAAAAGGAACCACATTTTTCTCCAAAATCACTCCCTGAAATCTGGCCCCAACAAGTTAGAATCATCTTGAGCGTTATCAGAACTAGTTTAAAGGTACACTATGTATTTTTTGTCAGGAGTATGGTGTTTAATGTATCGATTTTGCAAGCATAGAGTACATGTTTTTACATAAAGAATAATATGAACATTGTTACGTGCAAGCTCATCTCTTAACAGAGCTTTCCTTTAGGTTTGTCACTATGGAGATAAGAGATAAGTGTAAGGCCACAGAGTTTCTTCTGTGTCAGTTGGTGCAAGATGATGTCTCTATGATTTAACTTCTTTCTTTTGTCAGACAAACTAGTGCTGTTATTTTTGTTGATAATTGCAATTCACAAAAAAGAGTTGTTTGCATTTTCTGTCATTTTGATGAGTTGGCTACAGTCCAGGTTGTTTCTCTGCCTAAGGCCCAAAGTACTGGACCAGAATCCAAGCATTAAAAATTAATGAAGGAATAATATTTTATGCAATTATAAAATGTTCTGAAGGGAAAGACCAAATTCAACCAAAAAATGGATCTTACTAAAATTCATTTAGACAGCAATTTTTATAATAAAGGACATAAAATACATTTAATCACAAAATTAGCAAAAGTTTTGTGTCAGTCTTAAGCTGGGATAAGAAGGGTGTTAAAAGAGAAAAGCAAATAGAATCAGTTTTGTTGGACGGACTTCACAAACCAAGATTCTTCAAGCTTGAGTTTAATTAGGTACAAAGTAAAGGTAAGATGAGACACAATTTCATGAGAAATTATTGTAATTTTCCATACCCAACTTGTGCCAGTTATAATATAGTTCACCACAGTGTATTGTGTCTTGTCATTTTTGACTTTTTCTGTGTGTCTAAGCCAGTAAAAGATCCTTTTCTACATGTGTGCACAATCTTGTGAAAATTATAAATAGCAAAGCTGACTGTACCATCCCTAGAATAAAGGTATTCCAAAACACGAATGTCTGCTGGAAACTTCCACTGGCATGAGAGCATTCTAAGATTGTGAGAAATTGTGTATTTCTCCTTTGGAGGCTTAGGGACACAACAGCCTCCCTTTGCCCACTGTCCTAATTATCTGTATGAATACCACTGTGCATACTCAAGTGTTTTTGTGTAGCCAGCGATCACATGCCGAGCACTTCTCTTTTGGTCCAGCCCTCGCTCCAATCTGTGCCGTAATGAACACATTGAGCCGGTGGAGTGTTCCTCATAATTACCGGACAACAGCTGAACCACTGAACCTCATTCTAAATAAACATGTTAGTAGCAGCCACAGCAAAGACACAAATAAGACTTGTTTAGTGCATTTTTGAAGGAAATATCAAGAAAATGACTCTTAAAACTGCAGGGCCTTTAAGAAACAGCACTTGGCGGAACACAAACACAGAAGGACCACAGTATTCAGCAGCATGCATAATCCTGCACATAAGATTCAGCAAACATACAATATAAATAGATGTCTTTGAATCGAAAATGAAACTAATTAAATTTCAGGGAGTTTAAATGTGCGTTTCTATTAGTCTGATTCTTTTTCTCGATGATTGATGGCTTCTTCCTCTCATCAATGCAGCATCAAATAAAAGCTTAAATCTTCCCCTAAATGCTGAGTGTTCAGGGACACATGCACATTCAACACATCGCCATGACAACTCCTGCTTGACATTTTCTATCTTTTTCCTCTTTTGTGTAAAGAATTCAACTCCCACAGTTAATTATTCTTTCCTTTTTCTGGACTACAATGAGGCTATTTATCTCTCAAGCCTGTGCATGTGTCCAGGAATCCTTAACAAACAAAGGCAAAAAAATAGCAGGCGTGGATCTTTAAAGGTGAGTAGAGTAGAGTCTAAACTAAAGTACTCAAAAAAGGAACCAAAAGTTCCCAAAATAAGATTACAAATGATACAGTGGATGATTATCAGGTGGAAGATTTATAAGATTATAAGATTTAAAGGCATAAAGGAAAATCTATGTATAAAAAAAAACAACACCTTTAATAAAATATATCTACAAGGCAGAGTCGTAGCAGCAGTCAAGGGAAATAATATAATACGGGTTGATTGAGCATTGAACTTCAAAAGGTTCACAAAAATGGAATCCCCATGAAGTCCCCGGCCATCAAGGCGAACAGCGAGACTCCGCAGGGATGTGCGATGTGATTGTGACCAGATTCAATTGATTTGCGTAAAACTAGATAATACCGATTCCATTACTTATAAATTCAGTGCAAGTGTAGAGTGAACGAGGCAAAGAGAAGAGAGCGGTGTTGCGCGTCACGGCTCTATCACGCGCACAGACGTCTTTATGTCCAAGTAACAAGTGCTGGGAACACTTATATCACCAGTTTATAACCCTAACCGACATTTACGATGCGAGCTGTTATGACGCGCTTCACATCGCCCAAATCCCCGCTCTAAAAGACTCGAGACAAGTCCTAAAACCTAAAGAGAAGTCTGCGTGCTTCGTGCCGGCTCACGGAATGATGAAGCTCTTTAGAAACACTGATTAAAACTGGACTCATTTCACTAGAAGTGACCTAATGCTCTCGTGCCTTACGCATGCTTAGAACAGAGCACAAAGACAGCCTTTGGCGTTTTCCAGCTGTTCATCAAGTACAAAATGACTCACCTGCCTGGTCGAGATCTGTATCCATCCATGCCTTGCGTCCACAAAACCAAAAGCAGGACAGTGTTCACTTGTACCGTGTATCCAAATATCGCTCCAGTGCGCACAGCAACGTTTTTCGGGAATGACCTTCCAGCGAGGCAGCGCCGCTCATTATCCACACTTGGCTGTCATTTTAATGGATCTCTCCCATGTTCTGTCTCCTGTTCCGCGAGAAGCGCTCCTCCAGCTCCTCGTGCGTTTGCCTTGACTCCAGGGTTCAACACAAGCTCACCGAGAGCGCGCCGCGCGGTCCCGCCGATTGGAGAGAGAGGAGAGAGTTACTAAGGTAACCAAGAGCGCAGCGCACGCATTATACACGAGGCGAGCGCGAGAACAGCCTTTAACTTTCCACCCTACGGTGATGGGACAATCCACTTCAATGCCTCTCCAAATCAATACGCGCTACACCCTCGGAAGCCATAATTCAGCCCAGGTCAGGAGCCTGTCACATCGGTCAATTTACTTTAGTCAAGATTTTATCAGACCCTAAAACACACGCTCCCTCACTTAGTCTCCATGCTGTAGAGAAATGACAGAAAGAAAAGAAAGGATTGACCTTTCTTTTATTCTAGCATTCATCATGATCCCACGAACATGAAGCAGCCAATAAGACAAAATAACATTAAATAGCTGATTACATGGCTGGACATGTTGAGAGAACAAGTAAGTACATAATATATTAGATGAGAAATACAATTAAAAAAATAATATGCACCAGTCCTGAGTGGCTATTTCAGAAGTCTATCATGTCTGCAGCTGAACACAGACACCATTATCAGAGCCTCTCCGCCTGAGAGAAGTTCTATCATCTCGCTTTAGTAGCTTATCCTCACATACATCTTCACTTTCTATTGACTTTTCTAAATCTTGGGTGAAAACCCATCTCTTCTCCTTGGCCTTTAAATCCAATTCAGATCAATAATGTATCATCAGTCCTCACTGGCTCTTTGTTGTTCCTCTCTTGTCCTTGTGTTTCTTCTTCATGTTTAGACTGTTTGATCTTTGTCTTATTTTATTTAAAGATGCACTAAGTTACTTTTCTGATGGAGGGTCTGCCACCTGCTCCACCAGATGAATCATTATCAAGTCAAAGTTAGATCTGCAGAGACAACACAATTATAAAAATGCATGTTTAAATGAACATATAAAACATGATTAAATGCAAGATGAAGTTAAGATTAAATGATACATGCTAAACACTGAGCAAAGCAATATCATCTCCAAGGTTCCGCTTGATCCTAGAAAAGTTACATAGTGCATCTTTATAATATCAAAATAAAACTGCAACCACAATACTGAGTTCACACTGTGCCAATTCTTTTCTCTTTGTTAAACTCATTTTCTGGAAATTGTAAAAGTTAGTTTACAGTGAATAATGTAAAATCTTGCATTTATTTTCAATTTGGAGGTTTGAAAGATCACTGTGAGTGCTTTGTTTTAATATGTGTGATTTGTGAATAAACTGTGATCTTATATTATAAACTAAAAGGTATACACAATTGTTTTACAATCTATTTCTGTCAAATCTTTGAGCTGGAAACAGCTTAACACCAGAATATTAAAATATAGCCTCAATGCTTTTTTTTCCTCTTGTAAAATGGAATATTCATTTTAAATGGCTTGAAAAAAGATCCAATGATTTCCTTTTAAAAACTGCAGAACCGATAAGCACCACTTCTTCAGAGGCATTTCACCGGAACAAGCAGCAGATGTTCCATTTTACTGTGTCATTTTAAGTAAATATATCAGTGGACAGAAATACGGGATAGGTGAACAAAGACATTTTGGGACAATATACCATATGCAATGTACACAACTGTACATTATTTGTAGAGTGGTCATTTACATGTTCATTGAAAACACAAATTAGGTCTATAATGACTTGGAAACAGAAACAGGTTTATGAATCTTCTCTTCATATCTGCAAAACTGATAAGCCCCCCTACTTTACAACTTTGGACCTAATCACACACAAAAGTGGGGTGAGTGGTCGGTTTTCTGCACACTCAAGCATCTGCTTTAAGGACAATACAAGATTATTCAAACATGCAGCATGAACATAAAGGATGAGTACTATAAGAAATTATGCAAGGACTTTTTTTTTTTTTTTTAAGTGCCCATCAATATTTTGGATAAAAATTATAGGCAACACAAAAGAGAAAAAGCACTTTTTGTTTTACCCAAATTAATTTTATTATTTTGGAAACTGTTTTTTATGCTGTCTTTGCAACTGTGCCAAGTGTCACACGCTTGTTTGCCAATGACAGTTGGTGATTTAAATCTTGCTGTTAATCTGCTTTTCTATCATTGTTTACCTGTTTACATATCAGTTACAAACCAAACACTCAGTAGAGTTGTGGTGGGTTGAATTTGTTCTCACAATATAGCAAATTTTAAAACTTTTTTGCCTATTTTAGCTTTAGCTTTTCCATTGACACTCATGCATATCTTGCATGCAGTGATATCATCTGCATAACCTATAACAATAAAAAAGCGGTAACTAGGCCCTTTTAAACAAGGCTAATAAATGGCATTAGAGATGTAGCAGCAGGTTGCGTAAGACAAACATAGGTAGATCCACAGAGCACAGATCTGTCAGTTGTAATCTACATTGAGAGTGGTTCATGTCAGACGCAGATATAGGAAGGGAACAATAAATAAACAGGACAGGAGGAACAGACAGGACAAAAGAGTGAAGAAGACAACTGACAGTGCGATTACCATATGTGTGTATCAATACACGGCACTCCACAGGGACTGCACCATTCATACACTGATTATAAGACTGCACAGCCCACTCATTTATAAATATTTCAATATGTCAGTGCATTTGAAGTGCGAATCAAACTCTGTCTGGAGGTGTACACTCGATATTGATTCTCAAAATACTGGCTTGTTAGACTTTGGGTTATTATAGGCTCTTTAGTGTAGGCTGCCTGTCTCAGGCTGTTTGTCCATATAGCATGCCAAAAACTAAACATATACTTCAAACAGGCGCAGAGTAAATGATGACAGCTGAATCACTGAAAGCAAAACAAAGGTTGACTCTAATTGAAAACTTACAGCTTAGCACTGCCACAATTAAAGGTGCTGCAACTGATTTGTCTGCCTGAAAAACAGAAATAACAAAATTATTGAATTGGCTGTTTCGTCAGTGTATGCATTTTGAATCTCCAAAATCAATCACCAGAATGAGTTTAACTCCTAAATTTCAAACTAATACTGTATGTGAACCCTTTGGAGCACAAACGAGAGCATTCTTAAGGTAGCTGAGGCTCTGCAGTTTTGACTGTTTGACTCTAGTAATGAGTGAAAACAAGCTCTGCACAAATGAACACCAGATTTTAAAGTTGCCTACATTTTCTAACTTCAAAGTAATAGTAATGCCAGTCTGGGCCTCTTCAAACACTGAACCTATTAAATACAGTAGAGTGTTGAGGGGATCAGATAGGGCACAGGTGCACTTTCTAAGCTAATATATTCCAACATTAAATTCTTAAATTGTGTAATGGTGACTTTGTTTCAAAATTTCCAGTCTTTGCTATGCATAAATCAGTCAGGAGAGCAGGCATTGTGCTTCTGCCTGTGAGGGAGAGGAGGACAATACAAGAAGACAAACCAGGTTGATAAATCATCACATATGTTTTGTCTTGCCACATAGAGTGAAAGTAGTCGTCTACAATATCATTTGAGCAGTGTAAGCACATTTCAGATGTGTTCAGGCCCATCTTGAATAACCTTTGCCTGGCATATACTCTACTTATGATTTTATACTGTTCAAGTTGTAGATTGGGACTAATTGTTCTAAAACTTCCTGTCAGTTGTAATAATGTAGTCTGCCTCCCATTACACACATTACACATTAATTCGAGAAGTGACCTACCGGTTCAGTTTTTTTCTACAGTATTTATGTAAATCAGGTCATCATACATTTATTTAATCACTGTTATATTCTAAAAGCATTCAAAGCATTAATTTTGTTCTGTGTATGCAGTCTCTCTTTCCTCTTATCTAAAGCGACTGTGGAACACTCCAAGCATAACATCTCAATGAAGACAACATAAATATCTACTTTTCTGACTCAATTTTCCATGATTTTCCAAGAATTCAAACAACTATTGATCACATATCTTTATTAGCCTTTTGTCTCTCCATAGAGCACACATTACTGCTATGAGGCTAAATAAACAGCATCAAAACAGCTGATGTTTGTTCGGCCTGAAATGGCTTGTTCGGGTGACATTTCGGAGACTCCTGATGACTTATCACAGGAAGCAAATCGATTCCAGCACGACGCTCGGGGCGCCTTGTCATTTCAGCGCCACCGTCTAAATCTTTATCAGGAATCTCCAGGACCGTAATGGTGATCTCGTCTCACATAGCTGCAGCTGTGGCGTCCAAGTGGGGCTGCTTTCATTATATTTGGAGCTGTGTTGTGAACTTGGCCCGCCTTAACCTCCTCTACTCGCTTGATCTACAAAGAGCACTCCTGATAACACCTGCATAAAGTCTACGATTAACCCTGTGTTAGCCGCTCACCCTGCTAAGCTCACACCAGGAGGAGGCTTCTGCTTCTGTCGGCGCTCTGAGGCAGACGAGGAGGCTACAGTGGAATTAATGGTCATGTCTTCTGATGTCTTGTGACGCCTGTGGCTTCTAATGAATGTTCAAATATCTGGATGTCCCTCGGGCAACAAATGGTTATTTCCGAGTGTTTGTGATTAACAGTGCTGCAGTTTGCCTCATAAAAATATCACATGCTCTGACTGTATTCCTTTTCCTAATATGTGAATGTAGTTTTTAGAAAAGGCAGCTGTCAAACATTCACTTTGGACACTAAAGTGTGTAGAATATAAATATCTGCGTGTTGAATGAAGTGCTCTGAATAATGTTGCAAGGACCAAACTATTTCATATTTACGAAACGTATCAGAGTGAAAAATGAAATGTCAGGAACTCAGGAAGTTACCGTTCACACATTTTCTTACAAATGATCATCATTTGTAAGGAGACACAAATGTTACTGACACACATCTTTCAGTCGTCCAATATTAAAACAGACCAACAGGTTGTGTCCATGTGGTGATAAAAGTAAAAAGCAGTAAAAAGTGCTCATTAATGCATTAACACTGCTTTGCCTAAAATGTTCCCTAGTTTGGCATTAAGCATACTGTTTGTAGGCTCTGTGCATAGAATGTCAGTTGGCTTGTTTATATTCAAAATAATGAACATTTCCTAATCAATTAATTTCTACAGGATTTTCACTACGTCAGTCTAAAATGAAGAAACATTCAGAAAATCAGGTGTGAACAGTGAGCTCTGATGGAAGTCTCAGACAACATGTTAAAGGCTTTACAAATCAGGAGAATACTTCACCAAAAGACCAAAGTGTGCTTATACATAAAGTGACTTGTTAGCGCTAACAGGAAATGCTCAAAAGCACAGAAATTAGCTATTTTTTCAATATAAACAAGCCAACTGTGCACAGAGGTTATTACACTCACTGTGAGTGTTTTATTCCTCACATGACCTTAAAATCAGACAGATCTGACGTTAAACTTGGCCTGGAAGCGCCACATGTTCGTCTTCATGGAGATTCCTAAATATAAAGCCATGCTCTATAGAGAGCTCATTGGTCAGTGTCTTTTTCTGCTCTACTGCACATGTCGCCTGTAGAAAAAAAAAACGCTATTTGTCTAGTTAGCTGCGCAAATTACTTTGATTAAACAACAACTTAAACGAGAGCTAGCTGTTTCGATCAGGTATGAACCGGTATGACGAACGTCTGGTTACTGAAGCTTGTGATAGCTTTTTTCTATATAGTGTTTGTAGAGTTTTTTTACTCACCAGAATGTAACATGTATACGTTGTAAAGACAAATTTCATTCACAAATTTTTATTCTGTAGTTAGCTAACAACAGCCTGGCTAGTGTTGCTGCTGCAGCTTGTGTCAATCAGCCCCGGCTAGTTCTACTCACAGGTTGTGTGTGCATCCTTCACATTGATCTTTTATAAGCAAATCACAATCTGACACAGAGTAACTCTAAAAATAGCAAAGAACCTTTTTTGAAAACCTTATCCAAAAAGGTTAATGAAAATCTAACTGTATGCAGAATAGGATATTATTTTCCTGCCCAGATGACCAGTGCAGACCTCTCCTCCTCCACATATGGAAAACTCTTCCTTGCCATATCTTGTGCACTTTACATGCAGTTTATTTCTTTGTATTGAGGCTGTGGGCAGAGACTGGAGCAGTAATCTCTGACAGGGCCTGACCATCTTGCTCAGCACCTTTCCTGCCCTACAACCTCAGCTTTTTCAGATTCAATATTAAAACCCCAAGTGGAGCGAGGGCATTGTGAACCCACTTCTCACTCTCTCCAGTCCATAAATAACTGCATTTAGTGTGCTATCTCACTTGGAAACATGCTCACGGTAAGTAAAGCATGCTATTACCGTAATTGTTTGGCTCATAATGTTTTATTAGCGCGGCAGTTATATTCATTTTCCAATTTGATTTCTTCCCCTTGTTTGTTTTTGGCCCAGCAGCAGTCGAGGAGGAGAAATGTGTCACACAAACTCCCACAAGCTCAGAATGTTGAAAATATCTGGACAGGTACATAATTCAAAATGTTGTGGGCAAGGCAATATGCTGGGGGAAAATAAGGGGTTTTAAGGAAACACGTATACTGTGGCAGATATTCTTCAAGAGAAGACTTTTGGATGATTATAATCAAATAAAAAATGCATGTTGATGTTTAAAAGAGGAAATCTATAATAGAATCACAACAGAACAAACATATTGCTCTATAAGTTTCTTCAAAAATGGATACAACCTTTTTAAATGACAAAAGAGCTATAGTGTATTACATTATTCTGGCCTTAGAAGGTCGACTCCTGGGTGGCATGGGTCTTTCTCTGCAGAGTTTGCATGTTCCCCTGCGTTTGCCTAGGTCTTTTCAAGTGCTCCAGTTTTCCACTATCGCTAAACACAAGTACAATAAGTTCATCCCCTTTCAAACATTTCACAAGTACCAAGTAGCGTCACGGTGTCCGAGCAGCTAACACTCCAGTTTTCCCCAGTTGTGGGATTGTTTGGGTGTGTTTGATCGAGGATGGTTTGTCTGACTGTTCAGTGGTTGGGTTTGGTAGTTAAGGTTGTCGTATATTTAAGGTTAAGGTATATTTTAATCTTAACCATCCCTCAATACCACTGGGGCAATCTGTCAGGAGTAGTGAGCACCACAGTGTAGCACTCAGAGACCCATCTCCAGATTTTTTACTTGGCTTGGTGAACTACCATAGCAGGAGGATATTCCCAAACGTGACTGTTTGTTAATGCATTGTAATAAAAGCACTTTATAAATAAACATTTGATTTGATTAAATCAGGCACCGTAGGTCAACTCCTCCATGGCAATCCTGATCAAGCCTGGAGATATAGTTCCCTGAGCGATGGTCACTGCTCCTGAGGACACGCCCCAAAGGCTCTGAATGATGTGTCAAATACAGAGAACTCATTTCCTAACAGGAACAACATAGTGTACATTACTGGCCATATAATAATCGTTGACGTTATCAATACAACCTAATGTTTATCAAGACAAAATGAGGACTAATGCAGGTCTAAATTTACAATAAATCTTGGATCAGTTTAAATTCTAAAAAACTCTGTCTCAACAAAGCCCCTGCTCTACAGTTTAGAAAAAACTGGGTAATATATAGCATAATAAGATACACGAGTGTGAAGAAAATACATTAGATCTGACATCCTCCGTTTGATGGGAACGTCCTGAGGCGCATTCCTGGCTTATGTGAGAATTAGGAATACATCTCGACTTTTTCATATCAGTGTAAGCAGAAACATCTCAAATCAATACTTTTCTTCTGTAAGCCCCAACATTATTCGATCAATAACCACTAATTACACATGATTGAAAGGGAAGAGATGAGGAGGTTGTCGGGCTTTGGATACTTGTCTCAGTGACTCAGCGCTACTATTGGCATTCAGTTGAACTCTCTGCTGGATTTCAAGCAATAAATATGGAAATGTGAGTCGGCCTCTTGTCTCGTCGCTTTTCGCCTATTGCACAGTTTAGTCAAGTATCACTCACACTGATGGCAAAGATCGGAGTCCTCTCAAACTATTTACTCCATCTAATTAAGCATTTATAGTTTATACCTGTTTCAGTGCAGCGTTGCTTACAAGTAATTATACCAGCATAATATAGGTCGAGGTTGGGGAGAGGGAGGGAGCCCTATTTTGCATGATAAATTTAGTTTGTAAGTCTTGTTGTGTGTTAGTGAAATACCAGATGAGCTCCAGGCAGTTGGCACAAAAATATCCCAAAATCCTCTCTCCCACCCTGGGCACCGACACACGCTGTGACTAACCCTGTTTGGAGATAATGCCACTAAGATTATTGTACATAAAAGCATGGCCTAATAAATTGAGTATGCTTAAATTGGTGAAAAGTGTACAGACATGCATTTATGGGCAGAATATGAATCTCCACGCATCTAGTCTAATGTGGTCTTATGGAGTCTTTTAGGTTTTAACTCCTGATGTGAACAGCTGTAATCAGCCTCTGCCTGTGAGCCAATCCCAACAGGCAGGAAGTATCTGAAAATACCACACAAGTTATTTCAAATGAAACAACTACAACCACGCCTCATAGAGAAAGTAACATAATACTTTAGTATGTGAGATATCAACATTTTCTAAGTGATTTTTAATTGTTGCTTTTTAGTTTATACCAGCAATTCATTAGCACTTTTGATTGATAAATGATGCCTACAGAGAAAAACAAGAGTATGTAGTATGTATTAATAATGATGAATACACAATGCAAAGGCTAGTACAAAGAATGAACAAATCCACTGATAGGTGATAAACATAACCTAAATAATCACATTAAGAACATGTGTTTTGTTAAAAACTGGCAGCATCAGCCTTGCCCAGAAAACAAAAACAGCAGAGCATTATTGAATCAACTGAAATGATCCCAAACTTCAACCAACAGACATTCTTCAGTCATTCATTCAAGACCAGTGTCTCAGCCCCAATCCTTTTCATTATTATCCTTCTCCTATCTGCAAACACACAGCAGCAGACATGCCTTTGAGCGCTGAACTGTCTAATTCCTCCTGATGCAAATGTATGCATTGCCATTGTGAACTATAAGTCAATTATAATGCAGTGCTTATTCAAATGGGCTCAAGGTGGAGGAACCTCCAGACATTAGTATGCCAACCTGTTTAAAGGCCAATTTCACCCTGCATGCCTCTGGAACAAACCCTCCCAACATTTGCATTTCAACAGAATATCACTTTTGCTGGGGCTGTTTATGAGCCTGTGCACCTATTTCACATTTCTCTGGCCAGGAAGCATAATCACCTTTGTGTCAAATTGTCTTTATTGAATCGTAATAATGGGGAATACGTAATACCGGTTTTCAAAACAATGGCTTAAAATACACTTCCTATTCAGGCATATTTACGTATTTTATCTTATCTGTGCTTGGGACAGAAAAAAAACACTGATCACTTAAAAATACAGTATACATATGAGGCACTGATGTGTTATTATGTGCCAGAGTGGTGCGTGCATTATTAAACAAAGCACAGTGAGTTAACAGACAGAATAATTGCCATCTGGCCTAAACACAGGCCTCATTACTCTATAAACCACTATTAGCTCATTGTCTCATACGGTGATTTAAAGTGCATCCTTCACTCAGCCTATAGGACAAATTGGTGGTCCGTCTCACCTGCGTGGCTCTCCATCTTCCTCTGCTCGTCAGCCCACAGCACTGGTCTCCTGGTGCTGCTTCACACAGACAGCTAATTAGCACACTTCCTCCTGTCACTGCTGCCAACACCAATAAAGCAACAAATCCACTTTTTCTTACAGCCAAATTCAGCTAAATTAGACGTGCGGTCTGAGGACTTTTACCTAATTTCCAGTGGTCAGACCTAGGTTGTCATATTTTGGAATGTTTGGCTTCTATTTCTGTATTATTGTTATTATATTCTGCATGGAATGTCCAGTCTGGGGTTGTGTTTTGACACTTATGAAGAATAGTAGAAAAGCAAATGTGTGCTTAATAAAGGATTAAAGCAGGGTTGGGAGTAATGTAGCTTAGTTCTTATTTCAGTAACACAGTAATATAAAATTGACGGTACTAGTTATGAATTAATTAGCTCATGTTATTTGCCTAACTAACAAAATACATTGCGTTGACATGTCAATATAATGTGTTGCTTATCAGGATCAAAACAACTTTGACGTTATTGAAGCTAAAAGAGTTCTTGTAGTATCTGTTAATAAGCTTTGTGTGTAACATTTATCTAAATTAGTCTGTGATCAAATATAAATACAATTAATTTGTTTGTTAGTAAGTACAGTAAGTACAATGCCTGAACACAAACGCCTAAAAGAGCTGAAAATAGTGCGACTCAGACTGCAATATTGTATAACAAATGTACATGTTTTTCCTTGTAACTAGTAATATTATTAAATAAACTTTGGTTCCATAATTATGAAATTTCAGTCTTGCAATGCATTTTTCAATTGTAATACAAGAACAGAAACATGCTTTTAAAAAAAGATAGTACATTTTTAAATAGACTTAAATTAAAAACATTATTCAGATCGAGCAAAAAATATAAACTAAACAAAAAATACAATTTGATTTAATGTGTCTGTTTCACAGTTGAATGTTTTGTTGAACATTTACACATTTTGAGAAATATCCTCATGACTCACCATTCAATTCATAGTTCCATAGACTTTAAACTTTAATCACCAATCACATGTGGAGCTCATATTATTAAAGCTGGACTTGCAGCAGTGAAAAACAGCTCTCCCTTTGAAATGTCTCTTGCCTAAAGCACACAATAAATGAGGCTTGAGTGAGCTGGCAATAACTTTAGTCAGAGATACATTACATTTTATGTGCTGTATACGTCCTCTTCAACTACACTTTACAATAGAAGAAATGAGGAAATGTACTGCAAAATGAGTAACTGTTTTATTTGGACAGGTTTGAGTATTTTTTTGACTCTGACACATAAAATTGTACTCTATGTATGTGAATATTAAATTAAAGAGGATGTCACTGTGAAATCAGCGGCTTTGCTGAGGTGCACTCAAAAAGCAGCAAGCAGAATAGTGCTGTGAGTGCAGTCTTTTATAAGGCCAAGCAGAGAGAGTATTAAAGTACTGGCCAAAGAGGGAAGAGGAGCATGTCAAATATTTATCAAAGTAAGGAAATCCGCCCGGGCTGATGCCGTAAACAAAAGGTGAGGGCGCTGCTGGAAAAGTATTCAAAAATATAAACGATTCCAGTAAAGCATAACGTCTATGGAGTAGCTGAACTCAGAATGCACTGGGTTTAAAGACTTGTTTTAAGTCTGGTGTGTAACATGGAGATGTGCGGTCAATCGGAGCAGCTAGAGCCATCACATGCATATTTTATCACCATGTGTTCACTAGTTTGTCCCATTTTTACAAAGAATGCGTACGAGAAAGACAACAGTATGGAATCACATATTTATTTATTCATTCATTCAGACATCCACCTTTTTCATCTTATTCAGGACATCCCTCAGTCTGGACACTTTTATGTTGAGAGCATCCCAAAGTTTTCCCAGAACAGTGGAGAGATAAGCCGTTTTGTGTCATTGTTGTGTGCATATTAGTGAGACATTCTGTGTTGTCTCCATGTGTTCTCCTTTGACTGCTGATGCCTCAACAACACAGACAACACATCCTAAACACCCTCGGTCCACCTGGCCTGCAAGAGACTCTGCAGACTTAAAGGAACCGTATGTAAGATTTTGATTTCAGATTTTATAAACATGACCTTATGTGTCACAGATACAAGGTAAACAAGTTCAAATGTAATCATAATTTTACTGAAAGTCATTGTAAATCTGAGTTATTCTTAATTTAAAAGCAAAGGACATGATGTTCATTTGTTGATGTTTACATTTGGTGTTTTTGGTTCTCAAGAAGATTATCCAATCAGAAAGCAGAATGAGCCTCACATGACTCTCACATTTGGGTTGCCAGGTGGTTCGTTGGTTTGGAGTCTGAAGCTGATTTGAACCATGAGTCAATAGGTGTGTTCAAGATGCGAAAATCTCTGCCTGGATTGCAGACGAGAGCAGGCGGCTGAGGCAAAGAGGAGGAGATTCAACTTGGACACTTGTTGAGCCCGAGAGCAGCGAGGGAGCCTCCGATCTCACAGACTCACGGAGCTCTCGCGTTTATTTGAAGTGTAAAACTACGTACAGCATTGTAAACGCATTTCTGTTACCCTCACGCATCACAAACTCACTCACACATCACCAGAGCAAAGAATAAAGAGCTCATGATAAAGTTGGCACACTTTAGGTTTGCCTTTGTTCAAATGACTTTCAGCTTATCAGGATCATGTATTAATGTTGCTGTGTGTAATGTACAACAGTCTGGGTCTTTTCTGAGTCATGATAAACACGTGTGATGTTATAAAAGTCCACAAATACGATAAAGACAGAGGAGGAGGAACTGCTGCGCGTCACGTTGGATCAAAGCCAATCAGTGGGCAGTCACCGCACTACATTTCCCACCATGCATCTTGATTTTGTAGTCATCGAGGCGGTGAAGCCGGGAGCAGTTGCTTTCTCCTCGCCTCGACGATTTGTCAAGTCGACTCGAGCCGGATTGATCTCTCGAGATTACCGAGGCCTACGTAGCCCTGACGTAGCCCCCGACCCCCCTTACCGGCTCGAGCCGACTGCACTGCCTTGACCATCTTGAACACACCTATTATGCTTGAACTGATGTTGCATCATGACACAGACACTGTCTGTGATAGGCTCATGCACTTGTTTCCACACAGTTCTCATTAGGCTCCACTTTGTGTAGGATTGATATTCTTGGGCACAAATCACGATAAAGAATCAAGTGTCTGAGAAAGTTGCTGAGTTCATGGGCTCTCATAAACTAAGAAGTTCCAACCTCCAACTATAAGAAAAATGTGTTTGAACACTGCTCGGGTCGGAAGTGCTGGAGGCCAGGGTTAGGGTCTTGTCATGTCAGATGACAAGACCATTCTCAGGACTGACTGAGATTGGAGCAGAGACAGACACAAATTGACCAGGTTTTAGTTTTAATCACACACTGAGTAATGCACATTTAAGCATTGATGTAGACAAAAGTAAATCATAACAATACAATTTAGTGTAACGTCCGAAATAATTTATTTATCAGTCATTTACTAACAAGACTAGCAAAACGTATTTTCTTTTAAAAATGTAGTATGTGTATATTTTAGGGGAAAGACTGACTTGAAAAATGTCATGTTAACTTAACTCCTAGTATTTCCTGAGATTTGCTGTTTCTACAAGTGAAGTCAGACAATACAGAGAAAGCACTCTTGCTTGTTGGACAAAGGTCAACATACGCCATTCTAACATCACACAATTTAGTATTTACCACATTTTATAGCCCTTTATGCATGCTCACAGTCGCCGTCATACTCAGTTTTACATTCTTATCTACAAGAATGTGCGTCTGCATCTATAAAATCAATTTACACGTGTGAGCTGCCATGGGAACGGCAGTGTATCGAGTAAAACAGAAAACACAAAGGCAGTGACCAGAGCATTGATCCATGCACTTGGTTAGGTTGGCCTTCGCGGGTCCATTTATCACCCTGAGCACTGTGATTGGAGGAGCCCTGGAGAGTGCCTGGATATAAGCTGTAGCCTCTCCGCTGCGTGCTTGTACCAGGAACAGAAGCTCGGATCTCCCACCTGCAAGCGCTCCATCTGCCACTAAATAAAACACGCTTCAGCCCAATAAGAGCAATGTTTTTCGCCAATGCTCTGAATATTGCATACTGTTTGTCTTAGGCAGCATTCGCAGAGATGTTGGGCGAGAAGGTATAAGAGTTTGGAATGCTTAAATCTCAGGTATTGTTCTGACAAATGACTATTAATGAGTCAAAATTCAAAAAAGTGTGAGGGAAAAGTTGTATTAGTAGTGCACTTTCACCCTGCTTCTACCACATATATTAAGCAATTAAAAACGCAGCTGGAGTTCTGTCTGTGAGCTACGATTCTTTCCTCTCGGAGACTCAGAAAACAATGTTCTGAATATGGAGTTTGTGCAATCCCGACTTTGAGCATTTCTGCAACATTTAGCATATTTGGCAAGATTGGTTTGATGATTTTCACTGTGAAATTAGATGGACCTCTAATTCAATCCCACATGGAAAAGATGTTACTGTTTTAGTTCTAATAACACAGCAAAGTAAGTCTGTGCTGCCCCTAGTGGCAATCAAACTGTCCCTTATATTTCCAGTGGGCTTTGACTCTCTCCTTTAGTCCTCCAGCGCTGTTTAACAGTCTCATTTAGTTAAGACTAAACTCCACCCGCAAACACATTTCAAACAGAGTTGGTGGAAAAGCATAGGAGAGGGTGAAAAGAGGGGTTGATTCAAGATTAACTTTATTGTCCCAAGAATAGGAAATTTGTCTTGAACTATCAACCCATGAACCATCAGTACTGTGCAGTTATTTGATAAAAGTAACAGTTCATAAATATACATTCTAAATACATCCAATCTACAATAATAAAAATAATAATAATAAAAAATACAGCATATTCAACTCTAACAGACACTGTCACTAAAGAGTTTTTAAGTCTGTTCCTGCCACATCGTGGGACCCTGAACCTTCTCCCAGAAGGTAAAAGCTCAGGATGAGAGCTGAAAGGACCAGTGATCCACAATGACGTAACAACAAAACTGGAAATGACAGTGGTCTTTGCAGTCACACACAGTCAGTTTGTGACTGTTTTGACCTAAATTTGCTGAAAAATGACTCAGAATAGTAGGCGATGCTATTTAAGCACCGTATACACAGCTTAAGAGCCAAAAAATTGGATTTAGTGTTTAGCTTCACTTTGTGCTTTACTTTAAGAAAGAAAACCACAGGCTCCCTATTCATTCTTGTAATATACGTTTGTATTTACTTGCTTCATTGCATTTCTGGTTAGATGTCACACTACATTTCACTGATCCAATCTATTTTCTTTTATTTTAAGCTTTATTGCCAATGTCTATACTCTTTGTTAAAAGTACAATCTATTCAGGTTTCTTTGCAATAAATGCACAATACGGAGAGAACTATCAAAATAATGCTGGAGTATTTAATCAAAGCATTGAGATATTGAAATCGATTTGTGTCAGATCGTCAATTAATTGGTTGTGTTTTTGAAATCGAGACGAAGTGTAACATTGTGACTAAAATACAGCCACCCTTCAAAATGGAAAAACTAATAGTAGCAGTTTCACTAAAAAGTGGTTGGTGTGAGTTATTCATATGCCCAAACCCATTAAAGCAAACATGTGGTGACAAAAATCAAAACAAGCTGCTCGGGAAGAAATGAGAAGTGAATTACAGATTTCTATGATTCAGAGGAAAGACCTGCCCTCACATTTACACAGGAAGCATTGGGGCAACAATAGTGTGTATCCAGGGGCACATAGTTCTTTTCATTAAACCATCAATAATGCAGCACAATCATATGAATAATTTTCTGCCTAATGGATATTGCATGCTGAGAAAGGATTTCCAGACCAAGTTTTTAAAAATTTACCATGTGAAATGATGCGTTGCTATGTGACAAAGTGATTTTTCGGGGTATGAGAGAAGAGTAGCACAAATGCATCAGAAAGCTTTGGGTCAAAAAGTGTCTGAAAGGAAAAGAGAAAAGCACAATCCCCCACCCCCACATTGTGTTTGATAGTTTTATCTTTTGTCTTGTATTTTCCAAGAGCACTTTTTCATAATAATGCTGTTGTGGCTCTGATGTGATTTTTGTGCAGAAAATGATGAGCATATGGTAGTTGAGTCAAAACTCTCCATCTGTTTCCATCTACATTTCCATGTACTTTCTCCTCTTCATCAGAACTCAGGACAGACTGAAAACACAGCCTGTCATAACTACATGATAGTCACAAATGATGGATGCCTTTTCACTGCAATAAATCACTTTTCTTCATTAATATCTCGTTACCAATACTAAACGCAGTCATTTGTTTTGGCCTGAATCAAAAGCAAAAAGTGTTATCACCATCAGAACCCAGCACAGAGCTTTACCGGTGAACACAAGATGAGAAGACAGCACTAAAGGCAATGTGGAATTGTTTTAGTGAAGCATGGCGAACAAGAAGCAGGAACCTGGGACCAGAACAATGGCTGAAGGCTCTCATATTTGCACATGTGAACGTAACATCCACCACTACAATTATGCATACCTCGGAGTGAGGACAGCCACAGCCCACAAAGCACATTTGCACGCTTTGAAAGGCCCCGGCTCGCCTGAAGGGCTGGCAGCTCAGGTGGCAGCCATGTTTAATTTCACCCTGTGGGAAAACTTGTGAGCTTTAGCACTGATGGACAGCAGCTACTTTCCCATCACCACAAGATCTGGTGTCCTTGGATAAAGTCTTCTAATCTTTCTTTAATTGCCTCGGCCCTCTTAAACTCTTAGATTCCACAAACCTTTATTAAAAACACTACAGTGCTAAAGAATTCATATGGGGTTTAGAAAATTGTCCAAGAGCAACAGAAAGTTTGACCCACGCCTACACACAACCTATTTTGAAATCACATTGCCCCCTGATTTACCTCCACAGAGCAGACAGCGCTGTCCGCACCAGGCCTGGAGTTGCTAGGCAACTGAAGACACTCGCAGCAGACTGAAGTGATTCTTTGATTCAAGGAAAGATCTTATATAATACCATGCCTTGCAGGAGGACTTTGATAAAATTACATTAAACCCCACGTAATTACAACTGAAGTCCTATAGTGTTAGTTAATAATAATTATGATAATGAGCTCAGGCTCTTTCACAACTGAGCTGGGCTTTGGTTTGTTGGTTAGAAACAGGCCTAGCATTTATCTGGGCCAGACAACTCTTTGAAACTGAGTTTTTGCTTTTTCCAGTTAAATTAAAAAATAATTAAATAAATAAAATGAACTCAGATTGTGTGCATGTGTTGCTTTTTGTACCCAAGGATTACTTTTTGGTAAATATTGTTACAATTTTGAGTTTTATCATCAGACCCATACATACATCCTGTATGGGACTCTTTCCTTGATAGTCTTGGGATTGTTGTACAACAGATGGTAAAAGGATTCCTTCAGGTGGAGGTTTTAATCCACATTTTTTTGTCTGTTTGTTCGTGCATAGAAGCAACAGCGTATTTCTTTTTTAGATCCCAAAGTGGGGTCAGGGTTAAAAAGCTAAATCTGGGAGTCGTAAAGTGATTTCAAATCCAAATTTTATGACTGTATTTCATTAATTTTGAAACTGAAAACAGTGAACTTGTAACGTATCTCACAATAACCTAGTAAAATTATAACTATTTCTGAATTACCTGTGGGGCTGGAGCGTAGGTTCTGGCCTTAAGGTTTAGAAATCCTACTAGACTAGTCTTGGTCTGTTGGGGTCAAAGGGACAAATGTTTTCTTAGATATTTGTGTGAAAACTTTGAAAACCACTGGTCTATAAAAACATAACAGAAATAATTAAGACAAGTCATAGAATCTTCGTTACTACAAAGTGTACACACATATAGGCTAGTGCATAAAATTGAACTATTTCAGTAGTATGTTAATTGTGGTTCATCTCATTAACATAATATGTGGGTAGTCTGCGATACAGTAATTACCATTTCTGAATGTCTCAGTGCTGCTGAGGCTCAAGGGAAATTACCGGGGTCAAAGGTCGAGCAGAGGGAGCCTCGTGTTGTGAGTGACCTAGAGAGACTTCCAGGAAATGAAGCCACTGTTGTGTGTGCTTAGATTATGTGGAGCACATGCCGAGCAGCTCATCCATATGTAGAGTCATTATGTGGAGCCACTTCTCTCTCACTGAATACATCAAGAAGATTAATTATTTTACAGCCATCTCTGAGGAGCGTGGGGAGTCTTCTGTGGGCTTATAGTGTCCTCTACTGGAAGAAGCGCAGCGCTGCTGTGATGTGTCCTCACAAACACTAGGGGTCAGTACTGAACTGCTAGTGAGCCTCACAAGACCGTTAATAGTAATAATGTCTTTAACCAGGAGAAAAAGGCATGGATATATATTATTTTATTGTATTTAAACATTTCCGCTATCTGAACATAAGATTGCAAAAATTCACCAGGTCACCCAGAGTGAATTGGTGTAATTCAGTCCATACTATCGGAAAATAGGTCTATTGAATATTTTTTATATTATTATTTTTCCCTGACAGTACTTGATGTTGGAAAGCATTTCAGTAGAAACTCTGACTTTAAACTGAACAAGACAGATGGATCCAACTTATATGTTGCTAGTCACAAACAATGAATTTAAGTGATAGCCAGTTTTGGGATTAGTACAACAGGACTGATTGCCAAAATAAGACTGTCCTGATTTGTTTAAAACATGTATATTCTCGTGCTTAGTGCCTGGGCTGGGCCTGCCTGAGACACTGTCAGTGACAGTCTTTAACATGACAAATCTGGACCACAAAAAGTGTCCCTGGAGACACAAAAGAAGAAAGTGTCCCAGCTGCTTCATAATGTATTGTTAACACCCATCTGTCCAGTGAAAGCATTCTTAATAAGTGGACATCGTGTCAGGTGGTGATCCTACATAGCGGTCACACACTGTGATCTCTTCTCCGTCCCTTCTCTGCTCTCAGCACACACACCACACACTGCCAGCTCCTTATCTCTGCTGCCTGGATGAGCACACACAGGCCAGGGCCACGATGAAGATGTTGTGCACCAGGAGGAGGGCCTTGAGGTTACCCCATGCATTTAGGCTGGCCCCGACAGGGAGCTGATGTCTCACTCAGGCACACACAACAGACACAAGTTCTTATTCGTTTTATTAAGGATGTTTACAAATCCAGTGGGGAATTCTACAGAGAGCAGCAGCATGTAAAAGACTGTTTTATTACGTAAACATGCTCTACCTCAGTGTCAGTCCCTTTTGTTATACCCAGTGGGGCTCATTACACACAGTTCACTTTGTAATTTCTTCCTATTACTTTGGTACTTCTCAGAAATTACTAGGGCTTCTCAGAAACTATAATATGGGTCACAAAGACACCATGAACTAGTGCTGTTTTTTCTTGATTATAAGGCAAACAAAAAGTTACACAAGTTGTCCCACTTGGCATCGCAGGCTCTGCTCTGTAAATGTGAAACCAACTTGAAGATGAATTAGATTAGCTCTCAGAGTTTCACTTTCTCCTGGGATTGTGCAGCTTGTTAGACTAACAGATAATAATGATGCAAACTATATGACTCCACATGCACAATACTACACTTTTTATTTTGAGACTGGAGCCGAATTATATGGAGCCAATTTAAGTTTTAAGAGTCTTAATTATTCATCATTTTGGTCCCATTTTTGGGGTGATCAAAACAACGCCAAGATGCGACTGAATAATTCAGAAAGTGATTTTTAGGCTACATAGTCAAACTCTGTGTGATTAGGCCACATGGTCATAACTGGCTACATCATCTTGCTTAATGTCCTTCTTTTAATGTCCGTCCTGTCCGTATCTTGTCCCTGTTTCAAAATTAACTAAAAGATAATATAAAAATATGAACTTGACTTTTAACTTTGAGTATAATCATGAGTTTAAGTTAAATGGTCAAATTTGGGTTGTCACTTTGCATTTATTGGGCCCCAGTGTCTGTACACCTGTGAATAAGCTTAAGAAGATGTGCTTTTTTTGTACCAGTGGCGTCGACCTCATTTTGACAAAGAACCACATTGGCATCATGGTTGTCCTAGAAGGGCCAGTTGTAACTCAAAGTAACCTTAGCCCTCTTTGACATACAGCAATAGTCTCTGCATTTAATTTTTGTGTATTTATTAAAGTGACAAATACTGAATTACTCTTTAAGTTTTGGACAAATCATTACAGTAGGATGACACCAAAATTACTCCTATTACTACAATAAGAATAAAGTATACCTTATAAGGCCTTGAGGGTCACATAAAATGATGTGAAGGGCTGCATCTGGCCCCTGGGCAATGTGTTTGGCACATGAGAAAAAAAAACAAATAGGCCTATATGTAAGCAGGCCCTCGGCACACTTATGAAAATATGTGTGTGTCTATATTTTATTAACTTTGTTATGGAACATGTGCTATTTAAAAAAATTTACAATTAATAAATTATATGGCAGTGTCTGACGTGTAAGACGATTTGTGGGGCTGGGTATTGCCAAGAGCCTTCCGATATGATACGTATCCCAATACAACGATCACGATACAATACGTATCCCAATACATGTATATCTTGATACATTTTCCTCCGTAGATCACGACACGTACCAAGATATATTTTGGAAAAAAATATTGTACAAATTTGCCAAATGGGTATTTTTAACCATACAGAAAAATACTGTACATTGATATTTATTTTTTTATCCACAATGTAAAAAAGTACTGTAATTTAGCTGTAAAAATGTTTCAACATGTTTTTGTCTTATGTTAGATACAAGTGTCCTATGATTAAGTAATTTTTTCAGCTCAATAATTTCATCCTTAAAGCTGCAGTCGGTTCATAAGTGTAAATTAAATGAGTCCTGATTTGTATCCCGATACGCTTTCATGTAACGATTCACGCATTGCCAATGAGTTTGCCATGATATATCCCAATATCGATGATTTGAGATGTGTAACTGCTTAAGTGTTTTTTGAATTGAATGAAGAATATTTTGCTGAAATTTGCTTGCAATATTTACAATTTGTTACACCAATGATTGCAGTTTGTGAATACATCACTTGTCTGAATTCAAACATGGTCCTCGGTGAAAAATAACTACCAACTCCTGCCATAAACCATCCAGACTTGTATAAAGCATTTATGCCAGTAGCATATCAGACACGCGTGGTGTGATTATTTCCTTTTTGTAATTTCTTTTGTATTCCAGTAGATGGAGCTCTCTCTCACAGTTTTGTCTTCTTTATGACACTTTTTAAAATACATATAGGCAAAGTAAGTATTTTTGAGCATGTTTAAAGGACAAGGACAACGCAAATACTACATTACATTTGTCCTTTATCATTTCAAGTAAACCAACACTATTTAGTCAATGTGATTTCTTTCTGAGGATTATCCCTTTACATTTCCGCGTGGAGCTATTGTGTTGAAAATTCAGGTCCTATTTTCATTGTTGTTTATTTGTTTCTTCTCTGAGAGCTTTTGGCGCTGCTCCGCTGAATGACTCCAGCAGAGAATGTAGGCCAGGTCAGCGTGAGGTCCACAACAACAAGTCTGTGAGTCCTAATAGAGATGCAGAGGAGGGAGCCGTCATTACACAACTTACAGAGGTTCAGCCGCAAGTCTTTTCTGTGACCTTTGAACACTGCAACACATAGAAGAATCAGAAGTGGGAGAAAACATTTTGGAAGTTTTTGTTGATGTTTTATAACTTCAACATACTGTATTATGTTTTTCCTTATATGCTTGATTAAGTATTTAGGGTTCCATCTTTTTCTAACTCTTTCTTTGTATGATTGTACCAGTGATAAATCTTTCTTAAAGGTGGGGTAGCTGATTTTTACAAGGCAAACATGATTTAGGTTTTAAATCTGACTACTTCCTCTCATAAATGCTTCGACACATGGTTCATATCGACATGTATTCATTTTGGTTGCAATTATGGCTTATAAACTTCTTTTTACAAACAACAAAGTGAAACTGGAGAGGACCACCCCAGCTCAGCCAATCAGAGCGCTGCATTTGGCTTCAGATTAGAACTAAAATTCTTTATTATTCAATTCAGACAGTACTCAGAGGTCTCATTTTTTCACAAAGAGCTGTATTTCCTACATACGTTTTAGTGGAGAGCACAAAGTTTACTAATTTACAACTAAAGAAGTTAGCTACCCCACCTTTAATAGTTTTAGCGTAAAATGACTTATTCTTTCCCATTTGTTTACCATTTTAGAAAAAAATAAACTATAGGAAGTATTATTGCGCACAAAATAGAAAATTGTCTAATATGCCATCAGTAAAACATCAGTAAAGAAATAATTGATATAGTATTTTTTTTTTTTTTTTTTTTTTTTTACGTTTGTATGACAAAATTATGACAAAATGTTTGTGGTGAATACTTAAGTTTTGCAACAATAAAGTTACAAAAATAGGAAGTTAATTAAACTCTAAAACAAAAAAAGGGCCAAAATGTACTCTCAACTGACAGTTTCCTGTAGGACTTTAAACAATTGTTTAACTAAATAAAGTGTTACTAAGTAAAATACAATAGACAAACCAGAATGTCTGTGTCATTTATACAGAGTTTTGCCATTGTTTACAAAATTGTTGCTACGGGTAACATTTGTTACCTCTCAGATTTGCTGAACAAAAAACAATTATTAACCTTATCAAAAGTGCCAAATCGGATCACAAAGATCATATTTGCCACGTTTTACTGAAAAATTTTGTTAATTTAATTGTATTTGTTTATTTATTTTTAGCACTCTCAGATTCCTTCGTCAAATTCTAACAATTTAGTTGTACTCTGTCAGTTTTTTGGGGGGTAAAATCTTTATCCTATTCTTGATAATCACGTTTACTAGATTTGAGTGAAATGTGTGCACAAGGTGACTCTGTCTTTTACCTTTTCTTTTGGGACCATGTATTCTGTCTATGTGCTGCTTTGACTGGAATGTTCCACAGTAATCTGCTCTGTTTTGTATTCACTCAGTTAGCTGCTCGTATTCACAAAGAACACACCAGAACTATAACTCTGAGCAAGCTTGTTTTCTTGTGTCGTGAAGATAGACAAGTTTATTGCCATATTGTGGAACATTATAAGCAAAGCAATAACATCTCCATGGAAACAAGCAGGTGGCTGCCCTTTTCCGAAAAGATTAGTCACAGCGTACCTTTTGTTGTTCAGAAAAACACCTGTTGTATTGGTAAAAGCAGCTCTTTGAGCAATGAATGAAACTGAGCGATTTTTCTACAAGTGTTTTGTGACCTTTGTCACACTTTTGTAATTGAATAGATTCTCCACTTGTAAAACATTAACTCATCAAATATGGTATAATATCGGTGACAATGTGTGTTCTTGGCTGTAGTGATTATTTTGCTGGCTTTTGTATGCAGACATTAGCTCAGCACTCTCACAAATTATAAAATGTTCTGTTAAACCTACATGAGACACTCACAATGATTTTTTTTACTATTTTTTTAGACACAACTGGCTATGCCGGAAAGCTAATGTTTTATATAACTATGACACATACTGTGGTCATGGCAGGGTAAAATTTAGTCAAATCATCAAAAAAGCACAAGTCATTAAAAAGTTCATACATCTGAAAAATGAGCAGTTTATCATCATGTGCATGCTTATATCTAAAGGTTTCTGTCTTCTGGAGCACAAGACAGACCCCCCTCACACACACTCACACCCACGCACACACACATGCACAGCTCACAGGCGACAGTGAAAGGTCCTGCTGCTGAAGAATAGGCTCCTTAAACACCACAGCAGACTGGAGAGAGATGGAGGCCGACACAGGGAGACATGTCAGTCAGCTGAGAACAGATTGGCCTCAAGGTTACATCTCCTTCATGAGATGCTTCAGTACAGGGGGTAATGGAGCTTGGGGTCTTGTCTCACAAAAAGCAATTTATAGCAGAGCTAACGGAGGTCTGGAGAGAGAGTCTTCTTGACATGTGTCTGATATTTGCAGTAACATGGGCTGGGCCATTTGTTTTAATCTGAAGTCAATGGCATAAGAAGCTCTTTATATCATTATATATTTAAAATAAATAAGTAACAAAACATGAAAAAAAAACATGAAAAATCAATGTCTACTAAAACAAATGTGGACAAAACAATTGATCAGAGGCTGAATAATAAGTGGGCCAAGAGCTAAACATGCATGAATCTATTCCAACTCCATATTTTATTCAATACGCCGCACGTTTGGGCAAAACTTTCCCATAGGACAGAAAACAAAGACATGATTAATTAAGTTTAGTTCGAGAAGATTTGCATTTATTAAAATAATTAACATTTACTTTGCCTCTTTTGGAAATAGTTGGTTGCCCTCGTGGTGCAAGGTTAGAGGTTCCACTCATTTTGAAGGGGAACAAAATATGGCAACAATTTTCATAATGGAGAATTCCTATCGGCCAAAGGAATAGAGCTGCTATCGGAGCTTAAGGACTGAGTGCATTTTGTGATCTTACACAGGGATATTCTATTTAAAGAGACAGATATTTTGGACTATATTGTGACTATATTGGCCAAAATGTAGGGTTGCACAAAAAATCCAATGTACAAAATCTTTTTTCAATAATGAAAACAGCATTGGATTCAAATTGCTCAACAAAAATCCAGGTTCAACAAATAATTTTAGATTATGGTTAAGGTACACTTTATTGTCCCAGTAGAGAACCATCCTTCCAGTGCTGCCAGGGCAATCTGCCAGAACAAATGAGGGGAATCATCTCCTGATCGTCTTGATAGGCTTGGTCAGAACCACAATATAGCTGGATCATTTTCACTAAAATGCATAATTTGATTGACTGGAGGAACAAAAGCCAAAGGCGGACTAGCCACTTCAACAACAGCAGTAACTTGACCAGCACTGAAAAATATATCTCCATTGCAGTTATTCTCACTAAAAGTAGTCTTTGATGTGAACATGCTGGTGACACAGATGTTAATTAGAAACCAAACATTTACATAACCAACTTTAAATTGACACGGTTTTGACTTCCTACATATTCATTTGTTTTTGATCTGTGTCTCGATCACTACTTGACTCTTGATGGGTTCATTAGAGGTGACACATTTAACAATCCGAGTCCCCATGTCCCTGCACACTAGCCTGGCCTAATCCCATGCAGCCGTAATAATTGACACATTGAATCCATCTCGTCTACCATCTGACAGATTTGTTTTTCGGTAAATAAAATATGTTGATGATAAATTGTAACTATAACAAAGCCATTTTTCAAGTGGATCCGGCGGCCATGATTTGTGCCTGGTGCGAACAGCTTTGATAAATGCACTGCTGTGTTTGTCATCCTTTTTGCTCAATCATTTTCATGCTCAAATGAAGCAATTTGTTTCTCCGAGTTCAATCTGCTGAGGTTGATTATCCAAGCTGGTGATGTCCACTTTGATAAAAATAGCATAACAAAAAAAAAAAAACAGTCTAGCCACCCACTTGTAATGCTAATAGAAGTGTATAGCAGCAGGCCATTGTTTCCTCTTGGAGAGTGTTTTCAAAGTGATGGCTCAACAGTGACTTGCACCCAGGAATGTGAGAAAAGTTTAATTACAGTAATGAATCTTGTGGGGAAAGGCAGTGAAAAGTGTGGCATTTGTGTGGTCGCAACAAGAACTCATTTTGGCGCGCACCGTCGTGGCCATTCATCATCGCGGGAACAATACGGTGTGAGGTGCGGAGGATGATAAGAAGTCAGGGCAGAGGGATGGAATAGAATGGAGGAGAAGGGATAGTGTATAGCTACTGTCACAATGAGGAAATCGCCCATATTCACTGCTCACATTTTGATCATTGACCTAATCAGAGAAGCAATAGGCCGTTGAGCTGAATGAGATCCCATTGTTGTTATTAGTGCAGTTTGTTTTGGCGCTGTAACACAAGTAGCCACAAGCAAAGACAAACTCAAAGTTACATCTTCAATATAAAGGATTCGGTTAGTTTAGATTTGCTGCTAAACTGAGTTTGCTCAAGCTATTCTTACACTATTTCTGCAGGAGTTGTAATATGTATGCAAATTTTACAACAGGATTCAACAAAAGAGCTTTTTTTGCAATAAACACTATTTTTATTGCCTGTTAATGGAAGAAATATAATGTAGAGGCAAATAGCAAGTATAATGTTGTCAGCTAAAATGAATTTTGTCAAAAGAATCAAAACGTATTCAAGCAGCTGATCGAAAGCAAATTTGATTTTGAAATTACTGTAATGTCAATGTACTTGGGAAGAAAGTGCAGAAGTTGGTTTGACAAATCCTGTACCCATTTAAATCTTGAATGTATTATTATTTGATCATAAATTAGTTTTGCACCATATTGTCAAAGGGTTAGTGCTAAGATAGTATGTTTGGGGGGATGGAGGTGAGCTGGTAGCCATGGTATAGAGCAGGGCTATTCCAATGATTTTTAATTGCTAATGGCAGTTGGAGAATTAGAACTCTTCAATAAATAATTTCCTCATCCAACATATTTAACATCTAATTTAAGAACATAAAGGTAACAACTTGTACTGTGTGTGATGCCAAAGAGTGTCAATTCAAATGGGAGAGAAGCCTGTTTTTATTGCTTAGCCAGTTATTTTTTTTACTTTATTTATTCCCCTGTAAATAGTACCAGTTCAAGTTGTTTCTGTATATTGCATGTAAAACACACTTGTAGTCCGGCCCTCAGATTATAAACCACCAAAAAAATCGGTCCCACTTATGAATATAATTGAATAGATCTGGTAGGCCTATAGAGTTTATTTTGTTGCTAAACTAATTTAAGTTGTTATTGTTTATCCAAATCCCTCTCCTAAACTTCCCTAAACTCTTTTTTTTTTTTTTAGCATTTGGCTAGCCCCAGTTAGCATGCTGACACAGCTCAACTCGCGCTGGCTTCTGGAAGTTGTGAAAAGAGCTTCTAGCTTTCGCATTATGGTAAACAATTATTAGGCTCGTAATTCATCAGATAAGTGAGCAAAACATGTGATTGCGGCACAAAAAGTAAAAAATTAAATCGCTCTGTTTGGTTACTGTGCCTTTAATGGTGAGGTCATAAGGTTAAGCTCCATCTGTTTCAGGCATCCAGTGATTAAAAATACAGTCAATTCACTTGTCTGTTGTAATCGTCTCAGTCTGCCAATTTTATTATCATTTTGTCCCACCAAATATAAGCCAGAACAAGGCAAGTGTTAATAAAATACTTCTTCTACAGTCAGATACTTACAAATGAGGGTGTGATCTCACTAATGGTTTGACTCTTTGTTTGACCTAATACAGTGTGGATGGTGCACAGATGTGTGAATGTGCGTGTGCCGTCATCCCAGACAACGACACATGCAGCTGTTCCTTTGTGAGTCACTCCTGTGGGCACAACAAAATATAATTACTCTAAACACTCAACGCCCGAGTGCTTTTCTGAATCGACAAATCTGGAGAAACTTCCACTCATTTATTTTACACCGCAACAAAAGAACACTGAAGAATTAGGCCTGAGACCACACGCTCTGGGGCAAAATCGTTAGATAGTTAGCAAAATAGCTATCGGAAATTAGCATACTTGGAGAAAGAGGAAATGCAATTAAATAGTTGAATGAATGAATAGAAACAGTGAACAGAAAAGGACAAATCATTAAGTGACTGACTGTACATCTTTGTGATTATCTTTACTTTAGCTCTGCCCTGGAGGCTCTATGCTACCCTATGGCAAAGTCTAGTTCTCTAAAAATGAGCTAAACTGATCTCAGCTGAGCCGAGAGGATTTCATTTAGAAACCACTAGGGGGCAGTGAGCTTCCAACATGCATGCATAAGCAGCCTGCAGGAGACTGGAACAGCAGAACCACCTACCAGCAATTTACATGTACATGTTTAATAGCACTGACTACTGCCTCCTGAAATGAAACTGCTCCAATGCTCAAACACGTTTTCCACCCACAGTGTTGGAATGTACAAGTGTCACAAGTTAAAAATACATTTAGAACCTGCTTTATTGGCACATTTCTTTTGCTGTTTCACATTTCTTCACTTTTCCTTCTTGGTGTGGCATAGATTGTCTTTTCAGAATTTAGTAGGGATGTAGATGAGTAATTTACATTTTGGATATTGCAAAACACAGCAGAAGAAAAATAATTATGGTAAATGGTTGCCTTTTCCACCTTTCAAGCTACTCAAAGCACTTTACAATCAAGGATCCACTCGCATAGTGTACGCAGACATTGAGGCAGTGGATTAAGTCTCTTGCCCAAGGACACAACAACAGTCCACTTTTGTCGTGGCACCTGGTGTTTCAGTGGTCTCCCATCCCAATACTGACCAGGCCCTGACTTGCTTAGCTTCTGAGGTATGCCCACTGACTTCATATTTCAAAATAAAACCTCCACGTCATTATCAGTTTTAACTGTAACAAGTGGCAAATTTTAAATTCTTATATATTGATAAGTGAATACACACGTCAGTTTTGAACCCTTACTCAGTAAGTAAACAAAGACGATAAATACAGATAAGGGGGAGGAGATAGAGAATAGTCAAACATCACTTTAGAACAGGCATGTCCAAACTGCGGCCCTTGGACCAATTTTCTTTGGCCCTCAGACTTACTGCTAGATTGGCCCAAATTACAAAAAGTATAGTTTTTAATGTCGAATTTGAGCAATTCTTCTATCATAGTCGAAAAAACAAACATTTTAGTTCCTTTGAACCATAAAATGAATGATTAAGGCTCTATTAAAAGTGTGGTGGTTCATTAAAATGAGGTCAAATGAAATATTTTGAATGATTCACTTCACTGGCGTGAAATATATGGCCCTCTGCTCCATATATGTTTCAAAATGCGGCCCACTCTGAAAAAAGTTTGGACACCCCTGCTTTAGAACCATTACTCAAACATGCATGACTCAATCAATCAATCCAAATACAACTTTGAGTAAACTATTATGAGACATAATAATTATTACAATTCATAAAGATGTTTTTACTGTTCTCTTTAATTTGCATCATAACCTAAATAAAGTAAAGACACAACAAACTTCCTAGCACCAGATTTATTTGACACATTCCCCACTGTGTCCAATGCATCACTGACTCTCTTCTCAGACACACACTTGGTGGTAAACTGCGTTTCTAGTTACTTGCCTTATAGGACAGATTGGGTTGAAGCATGGCTGCTTTTGCGCCTGTGGTCCCTGTAGCTCTGACCACTGCTAATCACCAACACAAAGACCTACAGAAGTTCTCCGATGTCTCTGGTGGTGGGCGTCTCACAGATGGACATCACAGTGTGGAGCAGGCTTGTAATAGAAAGTCCACTGTCAGTCAAACTCAAACATGTGTCAAACAGAGAGTTCACAGTATTGTGATCACATGCACATAAGTCTAACTAAAGGTTAGTCTTGTGCTGTTTATAAAGAGAGTCACAAATATGGGTGGTTCACTTTTGACAGTCCATTGTGCTGATAATGTCTCAGACCTCGATTACAATAAAGGCGATAAGAATGCATGGATGTGTTGGAGCCTCACGTGTCATGAAAGGACCACGGCAGACTGTCATGAATAAGGCCCCATCCCCCCTTCTCAACCTGTCTCCGCAGACATTAATGGAAACAACAGGCTCTTTTCTGTAATAGATGCCCCCCTTTGACAGTCCTGTTATTCCTGAGACGGCCCTGCGCACATTTTCACCACATTTCTGCAATATTATTCCCCTTTCATTTTCTCCTTGACAGAGTTCTTCCAATTCAGCGGATTACAAAGAGGAGAAGTCATTGGGACGGTGGCTGAGCGCTGGTGTGTGTACAGACGCAAAGCCATATATTTACTGCCGTGCACATTGGAGGCCTATTGTGAGGCTGGTGATTACTGTGGTACACAACTGGCCCAGTGGTGAAATCGCTCTAGAACAAAAACAGTGGCCTTTTGCTCTGTTTGACAAGTAGAGTCTGCTTAAAACACAAAAAGCAAGACGTATGAGAGCAAATATTCAAATACAAGTGCACATTTGAAACCCCTAATGAAAGTTCTAGCTTCAGCCTCACCTATACTCAGCTTCACTGCTAACAACCCTTCTATCACATAATGTACTCATTTGAGTTTCTCCAAGTCACAGCAAAAGAGCCATATTCGCCCTATTTAAACCAGTCGGAAAGAGTCGCTCACAACTACAGGTAGTCTGCACATTTCTGTAATGCTCCTGTGCATTTTTAAGAGAAACTCCAATTATGGCTGTCAATACATTCAAACTTTATTAAATAACCACTATGCATACACTAAACAACTGCATATTTAAAATAAACACATACTGGTAAGAGAAGAGAAGAGAAGAGAAGAGAAGAGAAGAGAAGAGAAGAGAAGAGAAGAGAAGAGAAGAGAAGAGAAGAGAAGAGAAGAGAAGAGAAGAGAAGAGAAGAGAAGAGAAGAGAAGAGAAGAGAAGAGAAGAGAAGAGAAGAGAACCATGCCATGCCATGTATATTTTTTCATTATGTCAGTAGATTTATACAGACTTAACACACCTTCATTATACATTATTCATTTGTAAACATCTAAAAACCTCTAACAGACGTGTTACTGACGAGTTGTGATTTTGACCTCAGACTCAGACACCATTTAGCCTGATTGAATCGAACTTGATGAAAAGAACTATGCAATTTGGGACTCGACTTGCCAGTGTTTAACTTTATATACAAACTGGGATATTTTCTTTCCACTTCGTGACCTGGGTCTTATTTATAAAACCTGCATACAAAAATGTTACACAAGTGACATTCCATGTTAAATATGTAAGTAATATAATCTCAACAATTATAGAAAGAAAGTACTCTGTACTCAGTGGAAATATAAATGGACAGGTTTTTTGTTACCTTTAGTAAAAATTCCCATTTAAAATGTGTATGAGGTTGAACTACATTTTCACCCAATCTTGACTCTTTTGGTGAGTTTTGTAATTATTTTTGACTTGCAAATTGAGATTGAGGCAATTCCACAACTGTTACCTATTGTATTGTAAATATGGGTCAAAGTACACATACTTTACCCAATATAATTTGACAAATGAAAATAACTGGTTACACTTTGTTATGATTTAAGCTTCAAGTTATATGTAAATTAATGCTTTTTGATTTAATTTTTATGTGTCAACTTTTATATAATTTGCAACTTCACTGCTGTAAAACTATGATAAATATTCACCAAAATAAGTTGTCTGTCATGAGGGCTTAAGTTTTCTTAAAATCAGGAAGGTATCATTAACAAAACAGATCACTTGAAAATAATATTGCTGTGTCTGATGATGTGATGATATCATTTGGAAGGATTTAAAATACAAAGCAGATGACTTGACTAAGAGATTAAAATAGGGTTAGGGTTTATGGTTAGGGTTACTTGGACAATACATTTACTTGAAATAAAAGCTGTTCCACAACTACCTAGTACTTACCTTGGTCTGACTTACTCCAGTCCTAACACTGGCCCATTTTTCTAATTCTTCCAAACTCCAAAGTGAACGTGTGCACTGGTCGAGTTGTGCACGTATTTTCCCGGTTGCTTGAGAATATGAGCAGAACCTTGTGTTGGCATTGACAATATTATACAGCGTGTCATGCATCAATCATTACATTGTGCACGGCTGATGTGAAGGACAGAGACAGATGGGCAGACACGATCCAGGGGACTATTTCTCTCGGTGGAGGAATAAACAGACTGAAGGTGTATTATTATGCCGGAACAGCTCTTAACTCGATCAGTCACAGAAGCAGCCAAGCCCATCAAAACAAGCATGACAGACCCAAGTGCCCAGGCTGAAAAGTGCATTACCTTTAAATATTTATCGGGATTGGTTTCACAGAATGCTGAATAAAAGCTCTATAGAAAGCCTTCTAATGATATTGTCTAAAATGTTATTACTGACCACACTTGGACACATTTTTAGTGTAATTTCCACATGTCCTCCTCTAAGTGTTATGAAATGATTTCACTGAGGATCCCCAAAGACAAGCATGGTGATGAATTTAAACATCCTTTCACTCAGTATAAATGTATTTAACCTTGATGTACTCATATATTCTTTTTGGTGTTTGTCAGTAAGATCCATACGCCAGCGAAGCAAGCGTCTGGCAGCTGTCTGAAAATCTGAAAGCATGCAATTTAGATGATTTGATAATTTCCTTGAACACAAAAGATATGTATCTAAATATTATCAAGTAGAATGGTATGTGTGAGTTCCTGTTAGTTTTAGAAAATAGAGTTTAAAAAAGAGAAAGAGCAAGCTGATTTACATGCAGAAACAATACGAGCAATCACACAGACTTAATTGAACTTGAAGAAGTGCATATCAAGGTTAGGACTGTCATTACAGATACATTCTCACTGACAAATTAGGCTAACCTTACTCTGTGCAATGATCAACCGCTGCTTGTGTTTTAATGGACTATTTTAATTATATTTTAGATTTAGTGGAATAATGATATACTTAATTATGGGCCTGTCGGGCTTCATGATTGTGCTGCATGACCTTTGCATGGAGCTTTTGCCTGTTGTCTGTGCAGCTTCATTTGCACTGGACCCCCTATAGAAGCTCTTACCACTTGAATGGATTGTGTCAATACAATTTTGTTGAAATCTCTACTGAGCATTGGCTTTCCACCTACTTTTTCCCACAAATAAACTGAACCATATCTGGTCAGGGATTGCCAAAGCAAACTAGCTTGTTGGATGCTGGTTGCCCTTCTTTTCCTGGCAATGTTATGGAGCTTGGGGAGAAAGTTAAATTCAAATATGGAAAGACAGAAAGTAGTGCAATACACAACTTTTGTTTTAGAGGTCATATGGATGATTTTCCAAGGAAAGACAAATAGCAGTTTTTCAAATGATGAACATAATGAACATTTGCCCAGAGCCACAACCTCCCCTGTTTAACTGGGCAAAGGAGTTAGGAACATAGTGGGTTTGATTGACAGGTTAACAGGCCAATAGATAATGATGAGTTACCTAATTTTCAATTGATCAGCATATTATTGGGCTCACCATGTCCACCGTTTTGTTTTTTAATGGTCCATATGACCCTTGACCTAAGCAACTACTTATGTTCCACAAACATACTGTATGTATCTGATAAGATACTGTTACAATATGTAAAGTAACGTTTGCATAATCTAGCCAAGCTTTGCATGTTTACTTGTTTGTCTTGGGGTGAGGTCAAATAGACATAATTACAAAAAAATAATACATTAAATGTAAATAATTTAGTCTAACTGCAGCTAAAACTGGAAGTCTAGAAAAAGGTGAATATGTATCTATTGCTCATGCTCAGGAAGCAGAAACATCAAAAAGAAAAAGGAATCAAATGTACAATTTCAAAGTAAAATGACTTGTCCTCAGATAGCAAATGATCCAAAACATGTTCATGTTTATTCTTAATTATTTATACACATGGACGTGATTGCCAAGCAGCTAAATTGAAAAAAATGACATGACATAAATCTCTCTTCTGGGTTACCAGTTTGACGAATAAATTCTCTCTAAACTAGCACCTACTACAGCCAGTATTAATCAGTGCTAGTGGAATATTAAAAAAAAGACACTGATTTGCAGCAGTCTGTGGTGCGTGAACATGTGTGTTTTTATAACAAGTATGAGAAGAAGCTACACAAGGTTCATTGTCACTTAAACAGGGCTGTGAATGCACAATGATACAATAATGACGACAATACAGTAGAAATGTATTTACGGACCTTTTCAGCACACACATTACTACTGCCATGGAGGTCAAACTCAACACTTGACTCCAAAACTTGGATAGAAAAAACAGAGGGTGGATGATTGCTCCAGTCATACCTCAAGAACAAATTGTTATCAAAGTGACCTCTACCCAATTTCTTTTTAACGACATAATGCTCCAACAAAGTACAAACGCCATTTAGAGAGAATACAAATGTAAGTGCCGCCTTTATGAGGATATAGCAGAGGCTAACATATGTTTCTTACTCTGATGGGCCACTTTGCCATCCATTGGTATGATGCGATCCAAGTGCTATGATGGCTAGGCTGATGATATTTACTGGCACTTCATGATGCTTATGCTCAAGGTCGCTTTAGTTTTAAATAGCTGAACAGGAGACAGTGACGCTGCACTGAGGCTGTTCCTCTTTCTGACCTTGCTGTGCTTAAGGCTGGAGTAAGTGATGTTGCGTGGGTTGGGTCGGTGATATGCAAACATGCGCTGTTGGACCGGCTCCAGAGCAGGACGGAGGCGGGGGAGGCTGCGTTTGAGAGAACGGCTCTGGGGCAACTATGATTAATGCTCGCTTTCACAACATGCTTTTGTCCCACCCCACATTTACTGCAAATCCCCTCATGCTCCTTTTATTCTGTCATGTGCATTTTTATAAATTGTCTCAAATCTGTGCCTGCAGAAAGAAGGCAAACTGTTGCCTAACATTGCAACATAATCACAGGTGGAAGTTTAAAAAAGGGTCAAATGATTGGAAATAAATGGAATCAAACAGAATCCAAATCTACACATACTCTGACATGTAATGTTTTTCTGATGGTGTCACTGGCAGCATGATAACTTTAAAGAGACATTGAGGAACATATCAGAGGACGCAATAACATCGCTATGGAAACATGTTGCTTGTCCATCCACCAGTTCAGATCATCTCATTCTCTTTAGGAGGTAATCTATGCATATCTAGCTAAATACACATTCAATTTAAACGTCTTTGGATCTCAGAAATGTATTTATAAGAACTGTCAAGCAAATGCTACACTGAAGGACTAATACTGAGCAGGTGGCCTAAAAATACAATTTTATTTTTATTTAGTTTTATGGATTATAGTTATTATAAACACACACAAAAATATCTGGGCAGACTCAACAGTGAACTAAACAGTGTTCACACACAGCAAAGCAATCATCATGTTTGAGCTGTTTTGTAAAAGCAACTCTTTACGACTGTTTAGCTATCACTTCTGAATGTGGACAATTTAAGTGGCAAGGTTGTCAGTGTTTCCTGAGAGTGCAGAACAGGTAGAGACAGAGACAGGTGAGAGGGGCAGGTGAGAGGGCAGGTGAGAGGGCAGGTAAGAGGACAGGTGAGAGGGCAGGTGAGAGGGCAGGGCTGAGGTAATAAAGAACAGAAAGGAGCTCACATAAAGGCAGTGTCCGAATTCCCAACAAACAAAACCCCCCCCAAAATTTTAATCTTTGTAGAAAGTTCAAATCTTGGCCATTTAATAAACCGTGATTTTCCTCAACTCTTCGTTCTTTTCACCTCTGTGTGTCTTCAGAGTAAAGTGATTACCCAGGTATTTGTGGCCATTTCCCAGATTTTGCTGATGGTGAAAATTAAAAGCAAACATTTGTGCTTGTGGTTGTGTCAGGCTGCTGTTGTGGGTAATTTGCGTTTGTGGAAATAACGTATGAACTTAATAACAAGGGAGACAAAGGAAAGTTTATGACCTACACATGTGGAGCAGAGCCGTCGGCTACTTTTGCCATATAAAACCTACAACAGATGTCCAACATATAGACATCATATGGTAGTACAAACAGACGTGACATTCCTGAGGCATCACATAGTAGTACGCTGAAGGTCTAATAAAAGCCTCTGATTAAAAGTGCTGTAAAATCACCCTGGAAAGTGTGAAGAGGCATGACACACTCCTCAGATGTTTACACCCACTATGCACCAATTATGCAAAACATTGAATATTCATTAACTCTGTGTTGTATTCAGACTTGGTCGAGCAGGAAAAGAAGCGATGGACCTAAAACTATTAATAGCCTCATGACACTGCATCTTAGGGAAAGATCACAGGCTTCATTGGGCTCTGCCCAGACCCCAAGTGTCTCCTCCCAAACTTCAAAAAAAGGTAAATTAATAAAACGCCACCAAGGTTTTACAGAACTAGCGACATTTGTTGTTGGTTGCTGTGATTGTATAAATCCACACATTGCATGACCATTCATGTATCATTGAATTGCAGACACTATAGTTCTTCATCTTGTGTTTTTGAAGAGAAATAAACTGGTGGTGGTTTTATGCAGCTACTATACATTTGACCTGAGGCAAAGAACAATTCTCTTGAAATGATTTTGAATCACCAACTGACAAAAACATGCATACTTTGGACAGTACCTGCAGTAAAACAGGCAGGACATGGCGACCCGCTGGGATGCTGATCAAACTCCAGTGTCCTTGCTGAGAGGGAGCACTGCTTGACTCTACCTTTGTGCAACCTTATAAAGTACACAAATCTGTAAATGTAGAACCTTGCATTTGTACTGACAATATCATTCTGTCATAAAACAAGTATACAACATGATTCAAGCCTTATAGTTTAATTTGTGGATTCGCCTTATGTCTGCACTTCAACCACCACTAAAAACTCTACGTAGAACTGGGACTTCCATAGAAATGTCATTCCAAATCTCATGCCATTATTATTTTAACAAAGGGAAAAATAAACAAAAAGTATTCTGTCATTTAGTCTGACTCATGATTTAAGCCCCAGAGCTTAAACACAGCCGCCTGGTTGAGTCAGATGAAGGTGGCAAAAAACAACACTAATTATTTTCCTTATTAAGGTGCCTTGTTAGCCGAACACAGCCATTTTGTTTTGTTTTTTTATGAAAATTTGCTTACTTTTTTCCACAGCAGTACCAATGTAAAGGCTGCTAATGACAGTGGTGATAGATTTAACCTAGTCAAACCTTCTCTAGGTATTTTAATAGATCCATATATCTTCTTACACAGCAGGACTGAGAGAGACAGCAAAGGGAAATAGGGCAGTGAGGACGGTCCACAGCCTGTCAAAGGCGTCTTCAGTGATCAGATAAGTAAAGTCGGAGTGAACAAGTCAAGGACACGGTCATTAGCATTCTGATTCCTCCTCATCACAAGCAGCCTGTTGATGAGTTTGACCCAGGGCTGGAGATGCCAATGATTTTCTTCATTTCAACAGCAAAAACAGTCTTCTTCTGTCTCTGGAGTCCATGCCAACAGACTTTCTCAATCTGTCGTTCATTATTAATACATCTAAGAGGAAAATTCTGTTTTCAAAGCGGTGAGGTAAAATTTGCAAAATTATCCGCATTTAGAATTCTATGCATTATTTAGTCACTTTCTGTGGCCTTCAGACTGTGGTTAGATTGAAGAAAAGTTAAAGTGAGGCTAAACACGCGGTCGGGACTAGCTCCGCCCACAACTGCTCCTCAAACTGGCTTGCAAAAAGAGGAGGTGACCTGGAGGCCTTTTAAGATTCGCCCAGGTGGGTGTAAAGAGACATTGATTGACAGCACCAAATATGAACAGCGAACTTGTGAGTGATGTGAGTTTTGTATCCGGGTCCTGATATAATAGATTCATGGTCCTGACGTGAGGAAGTTGTACAGCACTAAGTCTTAAGATTTTTTTTTTATATTTACTTTGCAAAACATAAATCCTTTGCTTTAGTCTACATAAGTGCTTGAGCCTTTGGGAAATTTTTAAAATTGAAAATGAAAAACTCGCCCTTGACATGGGTTTCGAAACCTGCGCACGACTTTCAAACTTTCCACCGCAGTGGTGTTAGAGGGAGGAGCTTAGAAAACCCACCTGGGCGGCTCGTTTGTCGCGTCAACTCACTGTGACGTCAGCGTGTACTGAAAATGCACTGACAGCGTTTGCCCATCGTGGCACAGCCGTGGTTTTTGCACACATAACAGCAAAAGGCCTAGAATTTATTCATTTTTAACCCAATATAGCCTATTCAAAGTTTGACAGTGAAAAAAAGTTGATTCAGAGTTTAGTTTCTCTTTAATAAAGATACAAGGCATTTACTCGTGAAATATTTAAAGACAATTATGAGTGAGCTTACAGATATTTTGACACAGATCTCATATCATGTGAGAAAAGCTTTGCAAATAAAGGAAGAACTTCTAGCTAATGTCCATTTGACAAGTCTATTACTACTATTGTAATAGCTGTTTTTGGTTTGCTTCTATGACGGTTTTACCACCATGGCCACTACAAAAACTGTGGAAATACTAAACTTATATACCAACATCAAGACTTACATAGTTAGTTAGTGATTATGACTTATCTCTGGCACTTTCTGATTTATTGTTCAAGGTTTTTGTGTGTGAACCAGCGCTATTTGTTAACATTTTCCAAACCAATGCAAACTTAATAAAAGTTTTCTGCACTACAGAAAAAGCCGACACAAAGATGATATTTCTGTTACAAACAAACACTTTAAAACAAATCTTTACACTCAAAATACTTGCCGTTGATCCAGTTCTAACAAAACAGAATATGAAATCATATTCTGACTGGTCCTGTATTGTCATATGCATTCTTATATGTCATGTGCTTTATCACCAGTATTTAACATCTCTGACAGTAAACTGTGCAGCCAGTGGGGCCAGGCCATCTGTCCAGTGTGCCCTTCTCATCAGCGGAGCACTAACCTAGGCATAACAGGCAGGCTTCAGAGGGCATCCTGCCACGGAGCTCCACACTACACTTGTGATGGAGACAGACAGATGCAGGGAGCACGCAGGCACGCAGCAGCTGGTGACTGTGAAAAGTGTTGTGAAGGTATGTGCTAATTGCCCTCTTTTTATTTCACAATCCCATCTTCATACTGCGCCATCACCAGCCATGATTGCTTATTGCTCTCAGAGTATGCCGCTTTTCAGGCAATCAACGTAATTCTGTAAGTGCTGCAAAAACAATAATAAGACACATAGAGAAAGTGAAGGAGCGTAAAGTGATTGTGGGCACCTGGGGCACTGGGGAAACAGTGACACGATAGGCCTTCTGATGTGCTTTATCAGACTTAAAACATCCTAAATATTTGGGGTGACAGTGGCTGAGGTAAGAGAGAGGTTAGGCTGTCACTCAAAATATAAGTCATGTTGTATATTCAATTTTCATCTGTTGGATCAATAGTGTTTGTATACGCTCTGGTGCAGTAAATTTAACCCATATTCATCACTCGAGCACAAATGTTGTAGGCTGGCTCCAGAGGATCTCTTGGCAGTCGGCCATAGCTCCAAAAATATAAACCCATGAATATCATTGAAGTGAATCTGAGGGAGTTTGCTTTTTAAAGCTAAAATTGGATCATGTCATGGTTTAAATATGGCACAGTTAAAGGCACTACACTCAAGTGTCAAAAATGAAAAGGAACATAATATTAGCTGTTTTGAGTTAGCATGCTAACAGATGCTAGTCACGTGCTAACAATAAAAAGCACACTTCCTGGATTTCAGAGTTTTATTATAGACCAGTGGACCCCAACCCGTCGATCACGATCGACTAGTCGATCTTTGAGGCAGTGGAAGTAGCTCCCAAAGCCCCGTCTGTTATACAAACTATAAGCGCGAGATATGCAGGAGCAAGCACTATATGCACGTACTACACGAGCAATCAACAAGCGCTATATGCATGTACTACACGAGAAATCAACAAGCGCTATATGCATGTACTACACGAGAAATCAACAAGCGCTATATGCGTGTACTACATGGACGAACTACAGCCGCAATCTACTAACACCGCACAGAGCTAGCCGACAACGCGGCTCCTGCACACACGCGCTCATAAGAGGAGTGAGATAGAGCAGAGGGGAGAGGAGCAGGAGGAGAGAAAGAGAGAAGAGCTGGAGGAGGAGACAGGTAGTACCGCAGAATCCTAGCTGCACGCTGTGTTATTGTCTAATCTACAGCAGCTTGCAGTTGTTGATGCAAAAAACAAAGTCAAAAACAAAAGCTGACTTTCTCAAGCCCTTCCCTCACCATTACCATGGTAATCACCAATCACTCATAGTACTGTAGTTTGAAGTGATTTCAGCGAGGTGACTTGTATAGCTTGAACTTTTTAATGATTTTTGTTATAGTACAGGCTTATAACTTACATTTTAATAAATATTATTGCACTATTAAAAAAAATCGAACTGTGTCTTAATCAGGACTAGTCTAAAAATCTATCTTTTCGACATTGTTAATAAATAAAATAATGTAAATCTAAAGTAGATCTTCGGGCTGCGCTCAGACTAAAAGTAGCTCGCAAGCTGAAAAAGGTTGGGCACCTCTGTTGCAACCCAATTTTCACAAAAATAGATAGACTGACTTCATATGTGTACAAAACATTAGATTTTCTTTCAACAATAAAAAATGAGTATAGTCACTTAATCATTATAAATAAATAAATAAATAAATAAATGTCTTTTTCTTTAAAAAAAAAAAGCCTAAGTAATTAAAAAAGGATTTGTACTTCCAGGGATTGTGCAAGTTGTACCACTTAAAATATGTATAATTGATTTGATTTATTTATTGGAACAACGTAGAATTACATGAAGCACGAAAGCAGAGATGCTTGTACCAGATTCTAGCTTTACAGCTCAATTCTATCTGTAGTAATAGGAAGGGGAGAGGAAAGGAGCTTATTGTACTATTGTACATGTTTTTAGTGGTACAGGAAACCGAAGTACTTGGAGGAAACTTATGCAGACACGAGAATGACATGCAAACTCCACATAGACCGCCCCAGCCACCAAGAAAGCCCGGATCCACTCGTATGAGTCCAGAACACTATTTCCATGAAGCAACACCAGATAAGCATAAGAGGACTTGCAACAGACAAGACACCTTTTTCTAAGCTCATTGTGATATGAAATTCAGAGGCATGAACTGCTGAAATATAAATAGTTCTGTTTATTTACATACATTTGGTATGGCACCTTTAAAAGAGACGCTCAGTTTAATGCTTTGTTTTTCCTTCATTTCATTTGTTCAAAGGAAATAAGTTGATGTTATAATGATAAAACATTCATCTGAATCAGTTCTATTATCACAACAAAAGGTTAGGCTTATGCACTAAACACTGTTGAAAATGAAAAAAATGAAAACTACTGTTAGATTAAAGTGAACCTAATGTACAATGTGTCCATTTTTAAGCAGAACATAATGCTATCAGATTGCTCAGACATAATGAGGTAAAATTGTTCCAGTACTACATCAATGTTCTGTCCAAGTCCTCTTCTGTTGCATTTATCTACACTCCCTGGCTACCTATACCCTGCCACAATATGAGCTGTCATGGTATAAAGCAATTAAAATGTAAAATAGGGGAATTTAATCACAGATGTGTGAAGCACTTGAGGCTGCAGTGTCAGAAATAATGTCTGTGAGTCTGACAGCCCAGGGTCAAGTCAAAACCACAATCACTTTTCTCTTTCTCTCTCGTCTAAAACACGCAGAAACACAACACACTGGTGAAGATCTCAGGGCCCAAAGGCATCGCTGTGCCTGTAGATTCATCTGCTTTACTGCTGGTCAATACGCACTTAATCCAGCACGAAATGATATTTTGTTTGGGATGAAAAAGAAGAGAGCTTGTCATCGTTTCTCAATGTTTGTGTCATCAAATTGTAAGGCTTTATAGATAAATACTAGCTTGCAGCAGGCCTGGGTTGACTTTATTTCATAGCTGTCACTGGGTATTATGCAGCCTTCCATCAGCAAAGCTAATATGTAAAACCTAATGGATCAACACACAAATATATCCGGAACTATACGGCTTGACAACTCTGGCTGGTGTTCTTTCTTATATTATTACTTAGTTTGATTTGTTTTGTAGAAAATGTTTATTTTGACATTCTAACAAAATTATCCTTAGTTTGTAAAGTTCAACACTTCTTTAACCTAAAAACAAATGCTTAAAGATAAAAAGGCTGGTGAAAGTGTTATTTCCATAGACTCGGGTCGGGGCGGTACGGTCCTATGTGGTTCCACTGGACAAAGCGACCCATTCCGCGACCCATTCCGACCCGTTTGCTGGGTCCATAGCGAGCCGCTTTTGGTCCTGCCTTTAGCCTGGACCCTGGAGCAGACCTTACAGCGGTACCCCCTTTAGGCTCGACGATTGGACGAGAGAAAACACAGGCTCAGACGAAAACCAGATGGAAAAGAGCAGATAGAAACATAAAATAATGTTCCTCACCAAACGCCGACTTGATATTGTGACAAACCGACGCATTTTCAGTGATGAAAACTTTATTTGTTGCTCCGATAGACTTGGCAAAGCAAAGCTAGCATGTGCTTTTTCTTGTTTGTCGAGGCAAAACACTGTAAAAAAAATGGTAAATCCTGTGCGTAATGTGTCCGACATTATCCAACTTCAAAGCACTGAACAAAACGGGTTTAAAATGCAGCATAGTCGCAGAAGATTTGCAAAAAAGTAAAATAAATGTATAAAAAAGTGACGATAAACCGGAAGTAGTTGTTTGTTTACACCAGCCTGACCCTCGAGTCACAGCACCACAGACATCAAATTATTACACGTCTTTTTGTAAATCCTCCGATTGAGGTCAAGAAGAAAAAGTATTGTTTAGGTAAATTATTCGTATTAAAGCATGTGTAATGTGAGAGTGACGTCAGCTGCTCACGTAACAGACCCTCGGGAGCCTGGACCTGCAGTGGAAACGCTCAGCATCCTTAACATAAGAGGCCCAAACCGCTCCAAAGTAAACCGATCGGAGGGACCAAGACTAATAGAAACGTGGCTAAAATACACTCCCATGTTTTTCTTGTGTATTTTACTGAAACAAAAACAGCAGTCCTTACAAAAAAAGTATTCATTATTATTAAAGTTTAAAGCACTTTTTTTGTGAAACTTAAAATTCCGTTCTAACCCTCAGGGCACAACCCGGCTCTGTGCTTTTATTGTGCGTACATGGCGACGTTTAATAACCACAGAGAACCAACTCCTCTCATCCATTTTAGCCTCTTTCAGCAATCTGGCTTGTGACACAGCGCGATAGTGAAATGCCAAGTGATAAATGGTTTGGACTTAGTAGTAACCTACAGTGTCATTGCTCTAACCCTGGGTCAGACCAACTGTACTGCCAGTGCTCCAGCATATTTCACCATTTGTGTGGAGCAAAAGTGTTTATAAACAGCTTCACCTGAGCGCATTCGGCAATCCTGTTTAACGTGCGGTGATTAGGCGAGCTTAGCTGGTTAAGCCTAATCCTCTGCGTTGTAATCCAGACTGTATTTCAACATATCAAACATTTAATTTGCAGCGTGCGAGCAAATAGTGAGAAAGAAGCAGACTATTTGACGTAAGATGAATCTGTACACTGCTGAATATGGAAAATAGTGCCTCATGGATTACTGTTTAATCAAATAAAATGTCTGGAAATTAGAAAATAAAATGCAATAATTTAAAAGCAGAAAATGAATAGAACTTTCAGCACAGTCTTCCATTATAGAGATTGACCAACATAGCATAAAAACCAATATAGCCACATCAATAAGTAATTACAGTGGTTGCGAGTGCTGTGCTGCATGGATGGTTCCCCACAGACAATGGACAGGAAGAAACATTTAAGGAAATGACTGTGAGTAATATCAGAAAGCGTGCAGCCACAAACCAAAAACACGCTGTTCATTCATCAGCCTAGATACAAACATCATGTCCGTCTAATGGTGAGGAACACTACTGGGACAGAAGGTCACATTCAACACAAGTACTATATGAACTCAAGTTAAAGTACTGGTAAATAATGTACTGATTTCAATTGTTACAAGAAAAACTTTGCTAACACTTGATGGTGCAATTTAGCATTCATTATTCATTCATTCATTTTCTACCGCTTGCTCCGGTTAGGGGTCGCGGGTGACTGGATCCTATCCCAGTGACTTTGGGCCTTAGGCGGGGAACACCCTGGACAGTGGCCAACTTGCCGCAGGGTTAGACAGACAAATATTCACTCTCTCATTCACTCTCTCATTCACTCACTGGGAAATTTACATTGATGCCCAATTAACCTAAACATGCATGTTTTTGGAGGTGGGAGGAAACCGGAGTACCCGGAGAAAACCCACGGTGACACGGGGAGAACATGCAAACTCCACTGAGACAGATTGTGAGATGTTGATATGGTCAACAAACCCATGACCTCCTTATTCTGAAGCCAGAGCTCTAACCACTCTGCTACCGTGCACCCCAGTTTAGCAATTTTATATAAACTTATTTTGGGTTCTTCATCTCCAGTTTCTCGGTTTTTAATTTTACTATGCAGCCCTGGTTATATATACACAACCTTCATAATAAACAAATTTAATTAATCATTTCTAGCAAATTGTAACAATTCTTAAGAGAAATTGTTGAAGACCTTTGCTCTTGTTTTTGTCCTGGTGGATTATCGCAAAAAAAATTGCAGTTGCAATATCTCTTGAAAAAAAATTTAATTATGATTTTTGGCAAAACTGCCCAGCTCTAATTAGCATACAACACAGCTTTTTTACAAAAATGTCTACTTTTCCAAAAAACTTCTAGCAGTAAACCTAATTTAGTAATAGTTTTAACCTAGTTTTAACAACTCTTAATATTAAATGCCATTTAGGATTATGATTAAAAATGTTCTAACATCACACTATTAAAGCCTAATAATGACTTTATCAACTGGAACATGCTAATTAACAGCAGATTAAAGCTATGCATAATTGAATAATAATTTATATCAAATAAATACTAGTTAGCATCAAATTAACCTTTTACTTGTATGCAAAATAGCAGCTAGTTAGATGTTAATAAGCTTAATACATTCTACTTCTACTGTCCTTGTAAACACAATAAATTAGACTCAAGTAAAAAAAAAAAAAAAAAACAAAATACTGTAACATATAACAAGCTTTCACCCGCTGCTCTCAGTGTAGACTTTTGTGCTGTTTGAAGTGACAATCTGTCAGAATCTGGGTCCTATAAGCAAAACTGTGACACAATCAAATTTAATGGATCAGTCCAAGTAGTGAAAGTGCATTTTACGGCTAATCCCACATTAATGGAACAGATGGCTTATTCTCAAATAAAACGCCTGTTCCAAAGTTCAAACAGAAAATTTACTAGAACCTTTTACTTAAAGTGACCTGCAACGATGAGAATGAACAAAATGCTTTTTATTTGGCCGGCCCGCCTTGAGATATAATAATGTTAATTTAATGCATGTGGTGAAAGCCCAAGTCAGAAACGCCACATGTAATGAGATTTAATCATGTCCAATGGAACATCTTTTGCTCCATTCAAAATCCTTTTATCTTTGCTTCAATCTTTACCCTCCAAGTGGCTTTAGCACAGCGACTGTTTCCTTTACTTTTGGGGCAAATTTGTGCCAATTCTCAGGTCTTGCTCAGCATAATCTAGCAGCCAATACTGAATTTACCTTTCAGTCCAAATCTGTGTCTTTTTATTTTTCTGTTGATGTTGTGACCAAACAAACTGTGATACTTGGATATTTGAAGAGATGTTTTTGTAATATATTAATCCAGTTTAATCTCATTGTTTTATGCATCAAACCCTGACACAATCATTCAAGTAAAGTTAAAAAAAAAAAGTGAGAAATATTATGTGACCAGTGTTCTGGGAAACTCTTTCAAACAGTGGATGTCAGATTACCGCTCTTTGTCAAAGCAGATTAACAGACTGTAGTTCAAATCCTAACTTGTGCTATCAAGGGATGCCATCTTGCATTGTCTTTGATTCTGCCATGTGAGTTTGAAGATATACATCAGTAACAGAGCTGGGATTCAACACGCAGCTCTTGAACTCATATCACAGAACCAGTGTCGTGTGAATCAGAAAGTCTTTAAAGAAATGGTGTCTCTCTGCACTACATGTTTCACATTCTTGATCAAATCTTTCATTTAGATGCTATGGCCATAGAATAATCACTTTGGATTACTTTGCTTTACATACATTTATCTTCGCAAACTTTCGAAACTTTTATGTCATACAGTATTAAAACTGTGGATATTTCCAGCCTTTATTGATTTATTTTTCATGCTTTGGTCAGCCTCCATTGGTGATTGAAATTGTGGATGAAATTGTGCCTGAGGTGAAGACTGAGGTTCTCAGTATGTCCAGCCCTGAGTGGACACGAGAGCTGACTCAGAAGAACAGCTGTCTGTGTTCAGAAAGAGCGCTGCCACCAGCCGCCCAGAGCACACATCAAACATTTATTCTTTCTCCAGGCTAAATATCAGCTAAAAGGTGGATGACCAAACTTCGCATCTTTTCAGAAACATTTCATTGCAACTTTTTTGCAAAATTGGCAAAAAGAAAAAAAAAAACAAGTATTTGCAAACATTTGGTTACCAGTTTGTTTGTACATATATTACCGTATGGACATGTACAACATCTTGTAACTACAGTATTTGCTTCTTAAATCTGGCTGGTAAAAGTGAAACAGGAAAAAGCTTGCATCTCTCACATTTTCACAGACAAAGCTTAGATGATACAACTATATGTGTTTTAATAATGCTTCTATAAAAATAAATATGTTGATATGTATTATTTGTGTTGTGTTTTTACTCACGCTTTTAGTTCTGCACTAATTAAATACAAAAATAGAATTTTCTTGCTTTTTCCAAAGACACCAGTTGGTGACAGAGTGATCGTCAGACAAAAACAACAATGGAAAATAGAACAGCTTTCACACCAAAAATGAGCTGTAGATTTTCAGATCTTGGTCAGAGTGAATGTGCTCCTTAGATCTCTGTCACCGCGCAGTAATAACAGATAAACACCAGTGATGTTTTCATTCGCTTTTGCCTCTGATATGATCCAATAACAAATAGAAGGCCAGATCTAATAACAACAGTGGCAGTATAACAGGCACATTTAATCCGTCATGTTGAATCTCATCACTCCTACAACAGAGAGTACAAAGTTGAACATGCTGCTTGATCATTGTGACATATTTTTTAAATGAGTGCACACAGAGTAACAGCGTCTAAGACTAGAGAATATCCTCTTCATGCTGGTGTGCAGAGACTACACCTCCGTCTGATGCAGCGCACTGTGTTAAAGTAAATTCATAAGATTCTTTATAATCAAATCTCTGCGGCTCAGAGCTGGCTCTTTGACAGGTTGATTTTGTAAAAGGAGACAGATACCACTTGGCGGCACACACGCTCTTGCTGCAGAATGTTCTCCCTCTATTGCCAGTCTCCTCCCATGGCTTAATACTGACTTCTTACAAGAACACTGCAGCTTTTAGTGCCCAGGCAGTCAGGCTGGGGCGGGGGTGCACTGCAGCATACCAGGCACAGCTCAAGAAACACACTCATCCATAAGGAACAGCTTTTGGACTCTTCTGTGCTGTCAAACTGGGATGTAGCCTAACTGTATGTTACGAAAACATTTTGCAAATCAATACTTAATACTACTTAATACTAACCCTAACCCCCTATTTCAAAGGTTACTTATTAAGTTAATATGCTCGAGTGAACACTTAAAGAAATATATTTAGTTTTTTTGTGGATAGTTTGTGAACTAGTATTCATTTTGCACAATATTTGACAACACTTCATTAGTCTTATTGATCAAGAGCTTTAAGAGAATGGGTCTGGTCACCATCCACACCTCTCATCAGGTCCTCTATCTGTTAGATTTGTTGTTCATTAAAATACGAATAAAGATAGAGTCAGAAAGGTGATGAGAAAGCCCCATCAGGCCCAGAGAAGAGATCAACAAGTCAGGATCCAACAGCCACAGCCAACCACAGCTCCTGGTGCAGAGGGCTGGAGATGTTTAAACCAAGAAAAGTAACAAATAAGTCAAAAAATGTAGTGGGTCTGTTCTTAAAACCTGAATGTTCTCTGCATCCCTGAAGTCCTTCAACAGACTGTTCCATAGACGGAGGCCGTAAAAATGGAAAGATCCTTCGCCGTAAGTCGAGTGTCCTGACTTTGAGAATAACTAGGAGCCTGTTGCTGAAGGACTGCAGTGTTTGCTTGGAAAGTCTATTTTAAACATAAAATAAAAAATATATATTTAAATGTTTATATACAGCATATATACGTACACACTTGTACTTTTTATGTCCTAGAAAAAAATACTACCAGGAGTGGGTAAAAGTGCAAGTTCATAGGGTAAAAGCAGCTCTGAAAGATAAGGTGGCCCAAGACTAAGAAACAGAAGTAAACTAATGTTTGAGCTAAGATTGGAGCTCCAAGTCAGCTGTCAAGATAAGCAAGTCAAGTGCAGTTCAAAAGTTGCGAGAGATGAAGCTTGTTTTATAATGAACAGGAAACAAAAGCCTCTAACAAATTTCATTAGTTTGCACAAGATCTTTGCATAATTGTAATAAGACCCAAAGTCAAATATTGCTCAGAATAATTAATGTAATCAGAGTGACAAGAGTAACTGAAAAACTTCAATGTAAAAAGTGAATGTAGCACTCTGTTATTGTCTACAATAACCAGTGGACCCATTTTGTATCAGTTCCCATCAGCCCTGGCCGCTACATTTGTGTTTACTGCTGCTCTGCTATCACAACATATCATATTGGTTCTCCTTGGAGACGTGTGGTTTGCTGCAGAAGGAGGTCTTGCTGCCTGGAGGTTAAGCTGGGATTTGTGCAGCTGTATGAATCAGCATTGAGCCGGCTGACATTGACATAACAGTGAGTTTGCGTCTCTCAGACACATTTTAACAGAGTAATGGAGATCTGGATTGGCGATATACCCACAAAGCTGTTCTGGAGAAGGCGGGCCGGGCGTGTCTGTGGCACTCTGCTTTCTCATCACTTTCATCCACAGCACTGTCCCAGGCTGACCTCCTACTCAATGACAACAAATTACTGAACTTACTGAATGTACTATCAGTCTGGGGAAGTGACTCTTGTGCCAAAAATATGCAGATCTATTCAGTTTTTAAATGTAATTTTATGTGGCTACAGAGCCCGATCTTACAAGAAAGCGTACATTTACCACGTCATTACACAATATGTAAATTGGTATTATTAGCACGAGTTCACAGTTGTTTTGAGTAATTATAGTACATGTCACAGTCCCCATTCATTTCAATGGTGGTTGTTAAGATATGTTCTTATTTATGAATATTAATGAAATCCTGATTTTAATCTTAACCTGCCCCAAGCCCCAGACCTAATCTTACCCATTTTAATAACTTTATGCCTAAACTTACATGTTTCACTTGAAAAAACGTCCCCACGTGGCGTCAGTTAAAACTCGTGTTTTTTTAACGCTGTAAAATCTCGTGTCATTTTTACGCTTTTTCATGTCGTGCTAAATGCACGCCGTAACATAAGTACTAAAAACAGCTATGAAACCCGTGCTCAAAATTCGCTGTGTGAGACTGTGTTGGGTTACAGTATCTCTTTAATTTGGTGGTATAGAATATAGTTGTGTGAGTTGTCATCTACATCTACTATTCTACTTAAAAAACGACAAAAAGAACATTCGTCATCCGTATTTACACTACTTCAGCCTTTGTCTGATATAGAAGAAAACTTAAACTATTCTATGGCAACTTTTGCCGATAGGCGGTTCTCGTGGGTTTGGTGTGAATGAGGTTTTCGGGGGTCAGAGGAGCCAAGCATGGATTGTTGTTATTTACACAGGTTCAAACAGGACGTAAGTACAGAGGAGAATATCTACTATTTGGTTCAAGGAAGACAATGACGAAGGAGTTGCAGCAACAGCAGTACAAAAACTGGATTGTGGTGGGAAACAGAAGTTAAGCTTAATCCGTTAAGATTAGAAACATCGGTTTTCCATCAGTTTGACAACTACTCACGTGCAACTTATGTTTTGTCATTTTCGTCAAGCATTACATCATGCACATGCTCACTTAGCAAAAGTTTGGCGACTGGTGGCTGTTTGGATTGTGTTTGTGTGAATGTTCAGACGCTATATCGCTCCTCCGTACCGACAGCGAATGGGGATGGTGTTGGTTTGAAAAACCCTTCAGAGGAGTTCGTCCCTCTTAGAGCAAGTGCAGAACAGGGTTTATGGACTGTGTTTGGTCAAAAAGATGAAGTACAAATGAGGCCAAACAATACTATTCATTTTAAAGTGATGATCTAAATTTAAAAATATATATATTAATAAAGTTCTTTTTCTAACTTTGCTTTTTTACATTAGCGTTTAGTTATTTTATTTATTTAAGTTTCTTAGTCTAGCCCATGGCGTTGCTGGTTTCTGTTCATATTCTATTGCTTACAAAATGTATATTAATCCAAATTAGAGCTATTCCATCAGGCACATACTTCTAAAATAGATGAAAGACATTAGTTTTTCCACATTTTTAGGACGTGTTGAAAAAAATGTAGGTCAAAGACAAAGAAATTCTACAATAAGTATGTCTTAGTCCAGTCGTCTCTTGTCAATGTATTTATTGGAATAGTCAGTTTTCGTTAATGTAAGTACTGCGTTTTTGGATTTCAACATAACAAACATGCTTGCAGCTTGCATTGACATCTGAAGCCACCACCATTACTTTCTGTATTACAATGTAATGTACAGTTGATAAGCGTCACTACAACATGCTGGAAGTTAAGCTCAGTTTTTTGCCTTTTCATTAATGCATATACATTCAAGTATACAACACAGATGAAAAGTAGTTTGATTTGGTTTTATAGTTAGCCTGTTATAACAAGGACACTCATGCAGAAACAATCACTACAACCCCAAATAATTATTATCAGGTTTAACAAGAGACACTTTTTGTCCAATCACTAAATTAACACAGTTCACTTTGGTGCTACTGTGTGGGAGTTTCCATAATTTTCTTTCCCAGAATCAATTCAGTCGCCTTACAGAGGGATCGCGAACTTGTGGACAATTATCCCACTGATGACAAGAAAAATCCAATCACCGCAAGGTAATGGTGTTTCATTTTGACTCTCCGGCTCGCTGCAAAAGCCAGGCAATAAAGGGCTATAATCAGTCGTGCAATTATAGCACATTTGAACTGGATACACTGCTAAATTTACCACAGAGGTTAAACTGGACATTTTCAGCTTAGTGTGTTTGTCAATTAGATGTGAACAGAACATTGTGATTTCAACAGAGGGTAGTGGGTACATCTTCGGCTTCAGCAATGCAGTCTTTACCTCAAAATGGCACATAATGATTCTGATACTAGTCCATTTACCAGAAAACATAAGTGTGCAAGTGGAGATGAGGACTGACTCATTCTAGTTTTAAGCTGATGCAGTCATGTATCCAGTCGTCAGTCTGGATCAGAATGAAAAAAATCGACATTTGGTCAACACAATGAGAAGCAGGTTATACCTTAGAGGCTATTCTTTTACCTGTGCATATTTGTTATTTCCAATACTTTGAGGAAATGACAAAATCACTGACAACAAGACGTTCACCTGCTCCACCTCTACCTGACTGCAATGTATCTCCAGAGTTCACCTGGACCTGACTTTGATACCAAGGTGGCACTAAAAAGTGTCAATCACTTTAACTTCCACAACCAACTACATCCAATCCTCCATCTAAAGTCAAGCAAAATATCATGGAGATGGTCCTCAAGGGCAGCACAGCTCCTGACCAGCAGCAGGCATGGATGGGTCAGAACGAATTAACTCTTAAGGAATTATTGAAGTATCTATTAGTTACTTTATCAGTGGTTGTAACGAGAGATTCTGACTTTCTGTACAGTTGAATAAACACAGTTATCTGTATTAAAGAGTTCTTTGAATCACCTAAACCAGAATGAAGCAAGTTCAACAAAATAAAACTTAAAAAGGTAAAAAAAAACGGATGCAACAATCCATCCTTTTCAGTTCTGAAACCAATATTTTGGAGTTAAGTATCTGCCGATACACGATATCAACCGTTACTAGTGTAAAGACTGAAATATCGCTTTTTTATTTTCAAAACATAATAAAATCATATTATTGTGGTATGTAACTGTTATTTATAGTGCAAATCACAACTAAATAACTTAATATTACTAAAATGTCAAATCAGTCTCATTATGCCCAATTAAAGGCACAATTAGGATATCAACTGAATCAGTATCATGAAGCCGATACCCGCCTCAGCAAAATGTATCTGCACCAATATCAGATCCTATCGGATCAGTGCATCTGTATTTGACACATGCTTCAGACATTCAAAATGTCACATATAACTATCATGGAGACTTACAAAGACATAAAATATAAAAAATTTGTCTGGGTTAGTTTTGTCTGCTCACAAAGGTCCTCCAGGTTTTCCCATCAAAGTGATGCATCTGTGGTCACCTGTTGATCCACATTGACTGCCCCATTTGCACAAATGTGACTGGTCAATTGTCAATAACTTCAATAACAGAATGAAATACCACTAGGGCTGTGCGATATTGACAAAAATAAATATCTCGATATTTTTAGGGCATTTCTCAATGGCGACATTTGGACGATATTTTCTCAGTCCAAAAGAAATGTGTTAAAACGTGTACTTAAACTTTTTAGTTTATGCAAATTGGCTGCGTTCACTTTGTAGAATTTGATAACTCATTCACTTTTTGTATTACAACTAACTTTAGCTGCTTGGTCCTAATTTCTAGTAAATATTATTGGCCTAGAGCAGACCTGTCCAAGCTTTCACACATTTTTTGGCCCTCAGACTTCCTGCTAGATTGACCCAAATTACAAAAAGTACAGCATTTAAAGTCAAATTTGAGCAATTCTTCTATATTGGTCAAAATAACAAACATTTTGATGTTATACAAACTTAAAATGATTGTGTAATGCCTTAATAAAAATGTGTTGGTGCATTGAATTTAGATCAAACTCAAATTTTTGAATGATTCACCTCACAGTCATGTATTATACGGCCCTCAAATTTCCAAATTCGGCCCACTGTGAAAAAACTTTGGACACCCCTGGCCCACAGTATACAATGTGTTTTCATATGACCACAACCTTTTGCAATACAAATGTGAAATCAATAACAAAACTGCAAAGTATGATATTTGTGCCCTTAATTGAAAGTTACAACATCACTTTTTCAAATTTGTATTTTTACTTCTGTCCGCGATATACTCGATAGTGAATTTTTTGATATCTTGAAAGCAACATTCACGATATTATCTAAAATTCGAGATATTGCACAGCTCTAAATACCACATTACTTGAGTTATGGTTTGTGCTTAAATAAGACACAGTTAGTTGAGGCAGAGTTTAAACTAAAGGAGCATCTTGTAATTTATTACGTAAATGAGACTAATTGCAGACTTCTAATTTTATAAAATACATCAAAATACCTAAACAATTCTGTAAGCAATGCGGGGTAATAAAATGCCATTAGATGTTTTCGTGAGCAGTGGGCGTCTGTTCTAGAGTTTGTATGATTTGGCCACCACTGCCCCCGGCTTTAATTAGCTCAAAAACACTGGTGCAGGCATTACACCAATTATATCCCCGCAGGCTTCTGCAGGGATGAAGCGTTACTCGTGGCAGGTTCTCTATAGGGGCTGATTTGGCAGTTGCACATCTAATTACACCTATGGGGAGAACCTTGTGGATATCAGATCGGTCCAATTTAAACTCACACAGGGTCATTAACAGTTTGTGTTTGCCCAAAGCTATGGCAATATCAACTTTTATTAAAACAACCTATTTAAAGTGGTGTGCTTCAAAACTGTGTCTATGATGAACGACAGTGGGAGAGACTTAACCTCCGTCAAGCGTCATGTTTAATTGCATGAATATTTCAACACTCTTTTGGGCTTACATAAGCAAGAATGCAACTTTGTCTTGCTGAATGTACACAACGTACACAGCTCTCAGCTCACTGGACCTTTTTTCCATTACATATGTTGACTTTTAAGAAGCAAAACACCTTTTAAATACTATTTACAGAGTTGTAAATATAAAGATATTTACTTTCAAAGGTCAGCAGCAGACAATCCTGATATTAGATCTTTTAAATTACATATTGGCCAAAACATTAGAAAGCATATTATACCATTTCAGTCCTATGCATACAAATACGTATGCTTTTATCTCCAGACCACACAGGCCTGTAGAGCTCATAATAACGTCCTATTCAAAGTAATCACAGATGAGATTTTCAAAGGTCAGGGAAACCACCAAAGTTCACAGTAGACTCCACTGTTTTCAGACATTTAATAATGCACACAGTTCCTTCAAATGTATCCAAATCTGGCGATATCTTTGATGTATAACCCATTATAGAGATAACCCTTTTATGCAAATACAAGTCAGTGCTTTGGTACTGCTTCAGAGGCAGACAGTTTTATAGATGGAGCACCTCTCGAAAACTGCTGTGATGTACGAAAACGCTCACTAAACACACTCAGCTACAACTCTTACCATTCTGCATTTGGATGAAAAAATACATTCATGGAGTTAGGCGTTTGTTCCAATTAAAGGGTCTTATGTTATTATTCTCACGTGACTCACAGCAGAATACTCTAGATGCATTTTTTTGTCTTATTTTATTCTCTATGCCCATGGGCCACACGCTTTGACAGACACTTCATATTCGCTGGATGTGTGAGGTTTAGGGCCTTGCCAGCAGCACTGACCCCCAGCCGACCCCTTTGATGGAGCGGGTCATGGACTCACCTGTTTGCCTCTGTCAGCTGGCAGCATGCCCCACACTGTGTACTTTTCCACTATGTATGAGACTGGAGCCGAGGCTTCTTTGTTTTTAAAGTACCTGCATAACTGAATAATGTGCCAGTTATATGTACTGTCTATATTACACTGCAATGATAAAAGGCAGTAAATACAAAAAGATGCAACATACAATATGTTAATGGACTATGGTGGTGTTATTTCGATGTGAAAACAATACATGATGTAAAATTTGTATGTAAGTTTAATTTGATATTTTCAAGTAATTTTTTGTTTCCTTTTCACCCGTCTCGCCTTAATCTATATTTGACAAACAGACGCTTGAATTGACAAACAGACGCTTGAATTTAACATCACCGCTTCATTTCTGTTCGCTGATTGGTCGATTCTTTCTCAAGCTCGATTGAAGCAGCAACAACCACTGATCTAGAGATGTCATGATATCAAAATTTTAGTGCTACAATTATTGCTAGAAAAAATACCACAATTTAGCGAGTATTCACAATTAGGGCCTGGTTAGTACTTGGATGGGAGACCGTTAGAACACCAGGTGCCACAGTGGGACGACAGGAGTAGATTGTTGTTGTGTCCATGGGCAAGACACTTAACCCACACTGCCTCAGTGTCTGCGTACACTGGGTGAGTGGATGCTAGATTGTAAAGCACTTTGAGTGCCTGGAAAGGTAGAAAAGCGCTATATAAATAGACCATTAACCATTTTGTTTAAAAAGAGACACCAAATGTGATCATGTAAGTGACAGCACACCCTGTTGATAAGTTATTCACCAGAAACATACACAAAGAATAGGGCCGTTTAACTCAAAAATGCAAGTACAATTTCTGCCTTTATTATGTTAGTTAAGCTTATGTAGGTGAGTTGCTTGTTATTCTCTCTTTCTTCTCTCTCCAAACAAACCATCAACTTGCTCTGCTCTTTCTCTCTCTCTCTCTCTCTTCTCTTCACTCTTTCTCTCTCTCCTCTCGCTTGCCTCTCTCTCTGCCTCTCTTCGCTCTCTTGCTCACTCTCTCTGACTCTCTCTCTTGCTGTCTCTTGTCTCTCTTGTTTCATTCTCCTCTCTCTCTGTTCTCTCTGACTCACTCTCTCCCTCTGTCTATGACTACTTTTCTCTTCTTTCTTGCTCACTGTCTTTGTCTTCCTTTTTCCCTTTCTCTCTTTTTCTCCTCTGTTTCTTTCTGCCGGCGGATAGCGCTCTGGCCTCACAGCAAGAAGACCGTGAGTTTGACTCCCTTTCTGTGTTGAGTTTGCATGTTCTTCACCATGTTTGGGTGGTTAGGCACTCCAGTTGCCCCACCAACCAATAACATGCAGGTTAGGGAACACTTGGTGGTGGTTGGAGGTTGAGGTGCCAGGTGTTCAGGCGAATCACCTCTCCTGAGCTGCTCCAGGGCAGCTTGCATCACAGAGTGCGGGAGGGGGCTGTGATACACTGTAGAAGACATCCATCTGTGTAAATGTGCTATATAAATAAATAAATCATTCATTCATTCTGTCTCTCCCTCTTTTTTCTCTTTTGCTCTCTCTCTGTCACCCTCTTCCTCTCTCTCTTTTCAGTACATGCCGACGTCAGAGTCGAGTTGATGCCACAGTCGAGTCACCCAGATGGGCTGTAAAAACTCCTGCTTCAACATCAACCCTGGCTCAGCTGGATTAGCAGGTGATGTGAGGTGCAACGGTTCGCAGGTTTGAGTCTGGCATTAGTATTTCTTTTTTCCCGTTTTTAATTTCAGAAAATCATCATGTGCTCATGTAAAGGAAAGATTTCATACAGATGTCAGCAAAAAAAAAAAAATCTTGAAATGCAAGTAACCAACCACCTGGGCACCTCTGAGAAGGACTCCGGCATATCCCACTTTTGCAAGACTTTTGGGTTGCAGCTGTGGGCGGAGTAAGTCTCTGACCGCATGTTTAGACTCAAGACTGCCTTTGACACGGTCAACCACAGTCAATTTAATTTTAGAATTATTTTCATGACTGTTGGCGCATAGCTCAAGTATCAACTGCTCTAAATCATTACAGAGTGCTTTGTTGTTGGCACATACTGCGACTGATTACCCATCTGCACTGGCATCCCTCAAGGTTGTGTTGCTGCTCCCAATCTCTCCAACTAGTCATAGATCATGTGTGTTAAGTCTTTGAGTGGGTCCCTGAAGTGTCCTTCGGCAACTAAAATCTCAGTGGCCTTGACTACGCTAACAACACCTCCCTACTCAGCACATCCTACCGTCAGCTAAGGGACTTTCCTTTAAAACAAAAAGGCAAGCCAGACCTTCAGGTGACTTGAACTCATTCAAAGTTCAATGTTTGAAGGTGAACCAAACCAAGGTGAGCCAAGGTGAATCCAAAGCTCACCAATGACACTTAGCCCAATTTCAAATACATCCATTCTGTCATGGAGCTTTTTCTCTTCTTACTTCACTAATATCACTAAGGTGAGGGAGGATTCTTTATTTAAGGTTTTGATTATTAAGTTGATTTAAATTAATACAATTAACAAAACATAAAACAATTCTCAATTTAGGTATGTGGGTATATAAAAGCATTATAAAAGTGAATTCGACCACCCATCATGGTAAGAAAAGTGAACAAAGATTTGCTCTTCTGAACTGACTTTACAATGGACTACATTAAATGCTGAATTGACTGTTTGTTGAATAGTCTTGTGGGAAAGTAACCTTGGGCTAGTAACTACAGGTTCTGACACCATTAACGATTTGAATTACCCCCACACCTTTTATGATTGACCATGTGAAAATGCACATTGTACAATACCTGACGGTGTGGGTCAATTAAGACTTAGGGGCTGTGCTGAGATCAATGTAGCCCTTGCAGCAGATTTAGCCACAGAACGTCCGACATTTCCCAGCAATACAAACTTGTGTGCCTGTCTACAAGTAAATAAAAGGGGCAATAATAAGCCTCTTAGTCCTGATAATTGCAGTCAGTTTAGCTATGAGAAGATGTGAGGGTGAATGGCGCTATAGTGTTATCTGCATGGGACCAGCCTGTGATAGTAGCGCACACACCCGGGGTCCCAGGAGACTAATAACACAGCAGGATTACGGAGCACTCACTCTGCTCGCACCAAGGACATTTGCCAATAACAACTTTATCTGCCTCCTCCATGTGCCTTGGGTTCTGGCATTTGTAACTGCTGGAAATTAAGAATGGCTTTGTTTTGTCTCCAAGCTGGGGATTGCTGACTGCGGCGGTAATCACAAAACAGAAAAAAGATTCTTCAAAAACCACCCAGATAAAGCTATGCAAGCGCAGTCCTTATCATTTGATTGATCAGTGGGAATAGTCAACTAAAAATATGACTTAAAGAAGTCTACTATGGTTGGTCATTATGGGAAACATATTCTTCAATAGGTTTTTATTCAAATGTGATCGCTGAACTTTTAGCAGTATTTACACATAGTCCAGCAAAAGTCAAGTGGCCTTTTCTAAAGTAGCCACTTGGGACAGATTCTGTTGAGAGGATCAACCTTCAACTAAATAAAAGACTGTTTTTAAAATTCATAAGCAACAAAATAAAAAGTAAGGACTGTTCTTGTTTGCTGGCATAATTTGATTTTATGTTGAAGACTTTTGTTGATCATAACTGAACTACATTTGATTGTGTTTACATTTTGGTTTTACTTTATTTACTGAGTCTATCCTTTGTTGTGTATTGATGCATAGCATTGAGCTATCAACTCCAAGTGCTAACCTTCAGCCTAATTAACCTTTACTGCAGACTGCAGTAGCTCACACCTGACAGAACAGACATCTGTGGAGAGATGTTCCCATGTATTATACCACAAACAAAGAGAGGCCCGAAGAGACACTCAATGATTACATGATAGGAAGAAAACCAAGGCCTTGTCTGACCTGCTCATCTGGAGTCACAGAGACAGACTGAAGACCTTGTTCTCTGGAGGGATTGGGGTTAGCGGCACAGGGCCTGTTTTCATCCATTGTTGCCAGCTTTATAACAGAGGCATCCATCCGAGCAGCACTTTTGTCTGATGGGAAAATGGCATTGTGTCAGGTGTTGGTCTATTTTGTCTATTTACAGGAAGTACCAAAAAATTTGAAGTTAAAAAGTGTTATACCTAGGGCTGCAAAAACTTAATTAATCACAACTAACTGATTACTGAAATTATCAAATGAATAAATTAATCTTTCGAATTATTGTTAGCTGGTCTTTATAGGTTTTAAAAACATGTTCTGAGAAAAGACAGAGATTGGACAGCAAAGATGGACATAATATAAATGTAGTGTTTTTGAAGCAGCATTATTTTCCCTGTAAATTTACAGATCTAATCCTCGGGCATTTCCTGTATTCATGTGATTTTTGCATTTTAAACAAATAAATGATTAGTCTTACAATAATCAACAAACTAATCTATTTTATAGTGGCAAAACAGAAAGGACTCAGTATTTCTCAATACCTATAAACAAAAAGCTACACAAAAACTAGACAATATGAACTGGAACAAACAACGCCCCCCAAACACCCCCAAGCGAGACAGCATAATAAGCAGCACCACAAGCTAAATAGTCGATAGCTGCAGCCCCACTTATGATGCATGATTAAGCCCATTAGGATAAAGATGCTAGGGACATTTTTGTAGCCGTTAAATAGCCAAGACTTCCATTGATTTCCATTTAAAAACTGTATCATACACCACACAAACTGATGCTTGTGGCTGTACCGTTTTCCTGACTGTTAGCGATAGAGTTTTCTTCACATGTTTATCACTAGGCTAGCATAATTAGCCTCTGATCCAGTGTAACGCTCTGTGACAAATGAAGAGCAGGACTTTCGTGTGGAGAGTGATTGCACTTGAAAGTGGAGGAGATTACCACACATAAGCACAGCCTCCAAGTAAATTTACTGCTTGGCAAGCTTGATTCGCAATTCCCTATGATGCAGATGCCTTAAAGGTTATTAGAGATTTACCACAGAAATGGTGATTGCTGAACAGAACATGGGATAAGTAGGCCGAAACACTTATCTAACTTTTAGACCGTCCATGTTAATGGATTGGTTAGCAGACTGGTCGTTGACCTGAGTTTAATTCTCTGAAAACATTCCCGTCTTTTCAGTGACTGAAAGTAATCCTGAAAGTGTTTACCACAGGTTAGATGAAGTCCCGTGCAGCTAATTGCAGATAAAACATCAATAGGTATGGTTCCTGAAGTCTCCATTATAGAGTCACTCTGTTAGACCTAGCCTTAGAAATCTGGGTGTTACCTTTACAAAGACATATCATTAAAGGTGGGGAAGTTGTTTTTTTACACTGCAAACACAAATTAGGTTTTGAATACTCAGGAGTCATTTACCATATATTCATTTGTGGAAAGCACAAATATTATTAGTTACCCTAACTTTAAAGAATCAGTTGACAAGAAAATGTTTTTTATTTGTGAAATATCTCCAAACTTAAGAAAATGGAGTCACAAAATGGTCTCGAACTTGCAATATAATTTCATTGATTTCATTGGTTGTCAATTTCCAACTGGATAAAAGTTATATTTTAGCGCTGATTTCTACAGCGCAGGCTGGTGTAACGTCGAGATGGCACTCCCTGTCGAGATGGCACTCCCCGTCGAGATGGCACTCCCCGCCGAGATGGGAACCCCCTTGTTTAAAGTTAGTGCTAGAAAATCAGTAATATTTTTTATTTTCATATTACTTTTGCTAACCCTCACCCAAGCCCCAATCCTAAACTTAACCTTCGAATTATGCCTAAACTTAGCCGAATTAAATGTAAACTATTTACCGCGGGAAGCTTGCTATGTCACGCACTGTCACAAAAGCTAGTGAGGGGTACACGTCTGGATAGGGAGCTTGTTTCGACACCACACCAGCATTGTAAAGATCCTTCTTCAGACCTACGATCTAGTGCTCAGTGTTCTTTGGATCAGAAGTTGTTGGTTCAAAGACCTGCCCTCTCTAGAATGTGTAAGTACGTTTAGAGCCAACTCATATACTTATTTTGTTTTTTTTTTAATTGTAGCAGTTTTAGTGTTTTGTGTTTAACCTGTGAAGCACTTTGCCACTCACTGTATTTGAAATATGTTATATAAATACACTTCACTTACTACTGACATACTTTTGTGGCAGCTCACTTAAAAAGAAAACTTATACTGACTCAGGATTGGTGGTCTGTTTGATTATATTTCAAAGAGCAATAGACAACGCTGATACTTATAAAAGAGTTGCAAAAAAAATACCATTCTAAACTTCAACAATAATGTTATGTCTTTGTAAATTACGCCGAGATGAAGTGAATTCTGCACAACTGCTTGTTTTGCTGTCAAAGACTATTGCTCTTACTTTGATAAGCCTTTTGAGTCTTTCTTAACTTTACAACATAATTTGATCAATGCATTCAGAAGGCTGTGTTTGATGAAGGGAATTAGACTGTCAAACCGACATAGGCACTCACAGAAAGTCCCTTATTGATTTAGGAGTTTTGTTTTAAGACAAAGCAACAGATTGTGTCTTTGAGTCATCTGGGATTCATTTACCCACTTGTGATTACTTCAGGCGGTCTCTGTGCACAAAAATACTCTGAAGAATTGAAAAAGAAAAAAGGTATAACTGTGACTACGTTCAAAAAGAAACTGAAGGTAAATACAGTACGATCCTTCAGTTGTTTCTGTATAGAGTCTCTTTATTCTCATAATGATATACCTTACATCCGTTTGACCCTTGTTTGTCACAAGCACACATTTAGCACAGCACGCGTCTCTCCATGACTATTTTAGCGGCCCAGTTTTTATTATGATGTGACAGCAGTGTTTACACATGTCAGCATAAATTATTGACATTTGCGCATGCTTGGCTATAAATAGTAGTGTGGGAGTGTTTGTGCCTTTATCCTGTGGCAGACTTTCCATTACTGTCATTGGACATTCCTTTACATGTGGCTGTCTGGAGTTTCGCTGATCTAAGCTGCGGTTCTGTCTTGGAGACAAAGAAAAAAACTGAGTGAGCACAAAGTGATACTTTTATGTTCAAACTTGCAAGACTGGAGGAGTTGGTTAGAGGTCATATCTGTACTTATACACGCAAACATTGCAAAGGTCCATTACATATACCGACTCTTGAGTACTATTCGCACAGCATAATTTTTACCTAGGGACGTCTGTAAACTTTAAATTACCCCACAACGCCTGACTTTTTTACAGGCATTCGCACGGGAATATTCAATGTAATTTTCGTTAGTAAGGAGGACCACACCAAAACAGAGATAGTTATACATTGCTTATTGAATAGATATTGATGTTGAAGCTCTGTGGAATCAGATGAGCGATGACCAGGCAAGAAGACTCAGTGTAGGGGTTCTGTCTCGGCGATCTGCCCGGCCGATTCAAGACCCACCCTCCTTCCTAACTGGGTGCTAGAAGGAATGTTGTGAAAAAGTGGAGGGCGGTGGGTCGAGAGTTGAACTGAGATGAGGCACATGGTCAAAGTGAGACACAAGCGTGAGCTGGGATATGAAGGCTTCCGGTGACGTAGAGGTGTGGTTGGAGTGCGATGGGGGCGTGGTCCTACTCACGAAACTAAATTAACCAAGTCAATTACAGCTTCTTGTTTTTACAAACTTTCCGGAAATGGCGACAGATAGTTTACTTTATTCATGAAATGAATGTGTTTTCGGTTGTTTTAACGTGAATTAGCTTACCTGAGCTGTAGCAGCAAATGTAGCTCCTTGTCACGTTGACGAGTTTGTCGTTCAAAATCACATCCACAACATCAGATTTCTAAAGAAACAGCCGAAGATCGCTCTTTTAATCCATTTATGGTGATAAAATCCAAACATCCAAACTTTGCAGTGTGCTGTCCACTGTTCTGTCCACTTTTGCCCAAACATCCATCCTCTCGACATTCTGTTACTACGCCAACAAGATTGTTGTACGTCTGGTTCACGGACTTTCAATCATAGTTTGATTAATCTTAAGCGTTTTAATTGTAGAAAAAAAATGACAATTTCAATTTTGTTCCAATTTGAAGGTACAATAGGTTGTAGAGTCATTATTAATTCATTTACAAATGGTTCACGGATTGACACAGACATACGCACAGCATTAGAATTACAGGACATCTGAGTTTGGTGAATCACAGGAGGTAAAATTCGGGGGAAACTTAACAAACATTTTTACAGACACGCACGATTCGCACATGAGTAAAAACTCAGATGATGTCCATAATTATGACAATTTATATGAGGTCCTCAGGTAAATATTAGGCCATGCTAATAGGACCTTAGTTACAATGTTTTACAATTGAGTTAAAGAATTCCAAACAAAAATGTCCAAACTTAACCAAAAACTGTTATTCTGAACCATGCTAAGATGAAGCAAAAATAATTAGAACATCTTTAGGTGTTCCCAGCATCATTTATCACAATAGTCACCAGTGCTAGTTATCAAAATAAATGACAAGAAGGCAGGGAATCCCATCACTCCCTTGATAACCAATATAGAACAATTGGTGAGAGTGGCTGCCAAATCAGCAGCAGCAGAGGCGCTGTGTACTGGGTGTAATGGCTAACCATCTCTCAGTGTCTGAATGAATGAGAGAGAAGGCCATTAGCACCACAGGCTCCATGTTGGTGTCCCCGATAATGGGCCAATCAAAGGGGAACTGTACACTCCACGCGACAAACAAAAACAAAGGAATTGTTTGTATTAATGAGGTCCGTGTGCAGTGCTCAGCCGATAAGTGGGCTTCGGGTGTCCTACTGTAAACATGTGACAAACTGTGTGGAGCTATTCTGACAAACATCACTACAAGACTGTATGTTAGCATATTAACAAATATGTTTTCACAATATATAAGAATGTATTTTACTCAGAAAGTTGTGTGCTTAAGTAGATTTTGTTTTACGTATGTATGTGGCAACTTCTTAAAAATTTCAAGCAATGTATTTTCTACTAGGCTGTGTAATTGATCAAACTTTAACTTAAAGTATGATTCATGCATAATAGATTACAAAAATGGCATAATCAAGTAATTGGGATTATTAACCGTAACTCATAAGTTACTTTCCAAAGTCCCAGGCAGTTTATTTATGATCTATTTCTGTGAGAAATGTCAAATGTTTCATTTATCTCCTATTCTCTGCATTTAAGGCCTGCTAAAGCTCTGCACTCTCTCTGAGCTAATAATTGTTTAAGTAATAAAGCTTTCAATTAACTTGATTATTGTTTTCATCATAATTGAGCAGTTCTACTTTCTACTCCTTACATTTTGAAATCAGACTTGTTACAGTAAACAGTTTGTTGCATCTTAAAACCAGTGCACACGTGCCTTATTCTAAGTACTTCAGCATAAAGCTCATTCCACACTTCATTGCACTACACACCAACTGTGTGATTACTTCTACACTTTGCCTGATGTTTGCCATTTTAACAATGTAAACAAACATAAAATATAATTTTAAACTTTCTACGGCTGTCCTATTTTCCCCGGATCAGTCCCTATTTGGAGCCCTGTGTGTCCCAGAAAATGTATCTAAAATCATTGATTTGTCCCTGTTATACACAACACATGTCTCAGATGCCCCATTGTAACTGTAAAATTAGCTTTTTTTTTTTTAGAAATTATTTGTATTGAGTATTATTGTTTTTTATTGTGTGTTCACTTGCCCAGGGACTGCAGATGGAAATAGCAATCGCTAAATCTGGTGCAGTTCATCTCTTCTTTTATTAAGATTAATGAATTTTGTACATGGCCCCTGACAAATAAAGACTAAACTAAACTAAACTTTTTGTTTTGTTTGTCTGATTTGATACTCAGTAGTAACAAAACTTATTGTCCTTTTTAAGGGCAAAAAAAAAAATTCAAGTTTCAAGGTTTTATACTGACTTTGAATTAGGGCTGGGCCATTAATCTAAAAATCGAGAGATCGAGATACAAGAGATCAAATCGTACTGAATTGTCAATTATTTGGTGGTGGGTTTTAAATCGATGATTGAAGACCAATCTTTTGTCAGTAAAAATGTGTTGTTTGGAGTAAAAATCAAACTTTAAGAGAGATTATTGATATATAGTTTTTTTTTAAATCTTAAAAAAAAAAAAAAAAGTCAATTGAAAATTGAGTTCAATCTGAGAAAAAAAATCATGATTATATTTTTCATCCAGCCCTACTTTGAATGAAATCTATGAAAGAGATGTTAATGATTAACTGAGTATCTGTTAATCATGTGTATCTGTGTTGAGAGAGAAAACTGATTTTGGGTTATTATAGTGCCTTTAGTCAATGTACTTTTGCTTGAACTTCTGTCACTTCCTTACCAGAGTCACTTGCCATTTCTAGGTTAAATCACGAGAACAAGTACATGTCATGTGTAAAACCTACAGTTTGAGATTCAGCAGAGCAAAACTCATATTTGAAGGATGCCTCTGTCGTTCAAGAAAGACAAGAAAAGCCAAGTGATGTGTCCGTGCACCACCTTTCTTATTAGGACAGGAGAGGTGCCCATTCAAAAGTCTCCACAGCAGATTCCAATTATAGATGGAGGCCGTGCAGGGCTCAATCTGCTTTTCTTCAGATCATACTCTGGAGTGCCAGCGTTTTCTCCCTCAGCAAAACAAACACAAACACATTCACATTCTAAACGCTCGCGGTGAGGACACAGCAGACTCAAACAACCCTCAAAATGGTGTCACTATGTTCTGGTGCAGAGCAAGAAACACCTGGCCATATTAGGCAGAGAAGACACACTCTTTTAAGTGTGAACAGCACACAGCAGGCTTTGTCAAACTGCGAGTTCACATTCATTTCTATGACGCTATTGTCACTGGTAGCATTAGCAAACAGAGATTGTACTCTCAAGAAGGACTTACAAATAAATAAGTACCACTTCGTTATAACTTGATTAGATGTTAAAGCATCAACGAAATATGAATTCATTGGTAAGTACTTAGGCCAACTGAACTATTTCTTCATTGTGAAAAGTCTTTGTTCATGCTTCTTTTAATGTGCACTGTGTAACTTTCTATAAACATCACTAGAATTAGAAAGTTAAAACCATTACTTTTAGGACATTCTGAATGGGTCTACATACATTTTATGCCATATTCTGAAAAAAATATAGCTAGAGCAACCTCTTTTACAGAAACAAACATTGGTCTGGCCTCCTCCAGTCAATATCGTGCAAGCTTACTCAAAGTAAAGACAGATTGTCATTATTGATTTAGTGCTACAAAGAAATCTAAATGGCAAAAACATGATTTCACTCAAGTCTGTTTTTGGCCAAAAAGTTACACCTTTAAGGGTAATTGCAGTTATTATAAATTATAAAGCCAACAGAAGAAACAATACAATGTCTAATTTAAGACGGCGAGGATAAAGAGATTTTATGCTGAACTTCTACTCTCATGCTCTAAATACCTCTGTCTGTTAAAGAAAATACTATTGTATATCTAAAAATCCAAAACCGCTTTCTATTAGAAAAAAACTGTTTGCGGGAAAAAAAATAACAATTAAAAATCCATCCATGTGAATACTGACGTGCTAAAGAATAGAAAGTCCTGACGACTCATGATGTTCAGGCTTCACTTTTAGATGAATAATGAACTTGCGTTGTTTGCTCTAATTCTATAAAATGCAAGTTTAACATTGTAGGTTTAAAGCTCCAATGACAGGTTTTCTATTTTAGCTAAAGGCTTATTCATTAATAAATGAAAATCATATGAAATTAGAGTAATTCCTAATATTTAGAAATCTTGATGCATCATAGTCATTTCTCCCTAGAAGAAAACACACAAATAGTTCTGAGAATAAATTTTCCACTGCCCACTGAACAAGATCTAGTCTATCACTGCATAAATAATCAAACGGTTTCTTTTTACAATTGTTTAAAGGGCACATCCTACATTATGTTGAAATGCAGAAGAGTCTGGAACCAAAGACAGAGCAAATCACTTCTATTCCAAAATTATACGATCCAATCTAAAATGGCCTTCCCCTTCCCCACCCCCTTGCCAATTTCAATTTTTTTTTTTTTTTTTATCCGTTTCTAAACATTCGAGATGGCGGATGTAGCTGATTTCTGCGACTCTTGGTTCGGTTTTGAATAATTATGAACATATTAATTCCTTAAAACCTGAGCAGCAAACCGGGTTAAGAGTCTTCCTTCCGATGCATATTTACGATAACATTTGGTTTAGTGTGTCACTGCATTTCCAGGTTTTCTGGGATTAGGTGACTCAGCACCTTGGAAAACCTGACCTCGAAATTGAAACCCGGCGCTCTGATCCCAGACTCTCACGTCTTTGTAATATGTCTGTCAAAGTGTAGAGACTGGCTGGTCAGGCAACAGTTTTGTCTGTAAGTGTGAAACTTTTTTTTTCTTTTCTGAATGTCCCCGATCACATCAATTTATCCAGACTCGTTTTGAGCATTTTTTGGACCTCAAAATACATTCAATTGGACCCAATAGAAACTAACAGATTGAATTGCATACAGAATTGCTGCTGACTGTATAATGAAACTGCCAGATGAAAAAAAAAAAAAAAACATTGAAGTGTGAATTCAAACAACATTTTACATTGTGCTATAGTATTTGTCTTGTGCCCTTTGGAGGCTGTACCATGGCATAACGTCGATAACATGTATGCGCTGCAGAAATAACAGTAATTATTCTCACCCGCTGTATGTTTACCCAGAGAAAGTGCAGTATTACAGAGCTGTGACATCACCTGGGCCTAAACATTGGTTGTTAACAGTAACATCTGTCATGTCGTTTGTGTGGTGAACGGTTAGGTAATTTAGATTTATGCTGAGGCATTAAAGATATGTATAAAGTCATGGCGTAGAAAAGGAAAGCTCGTCATCTCTAATTATAAATGGTGATTGTAAATGCCAAACTTCATCCTGCTTGCTTCCTTTTCTTGTAGGTCGACAGACTCTTCATGCTTCAGCTCCCTCTTATTCCCCACAGCCTAACCTAATATTGACTGGAATGGGAAATCCAAAGCTGCTGTAAACATTCAAATGTCTGACAAGATTTCAGACGCACAGGTCTGGGAGTTATTATGGTGAGGCAAACTGCAGTCTAAAGACAATACTGTACTGTAGTCGTCTGTCATTGCAACATCAAGCTTTCTCTCTCCACAGTGCACCGCTTAGAGGTTAATGCTGCGCCTCTGTAGGGGCTCCACACAATATTGTAGTAATAATTGCCTCTAAAACTATATTTACCTTTAAGGCTTATCTCAGCAGGGGTCAGGCCCATGCCTCGGAACAACTGCAGATCTGCCCCTCTGCTCTGCCTGGCTTCTGTCAAGTCTGCCGGGTCAGAAAAGCATGTCAATGTGTCAGTCACTTTAATTCTATTAAGCCCAGGTTCAAGCTCCAAATTAAAATGCAAATTACCTTCGCAATAAAAGCCAGCGCGAATCGAGACAGAGATAAGGTACATCCTTCCCTTTCATTGCAGCGCTTATGAAGTACAAACCCTTTTCTAATGTAAAACTTAATTTAATTCTGAAGAACAAAGTGTCTCAAAAACACATGGCTTCAGAAAGGTGCTGTACAGCGTGTCATGTTTGAACAAAAAAGGAAAGATGCTTCAAAGCATGTATTGTGGCTGCTCTTGAGATAATTTTAAAAGACTCTGCCTACACTGTTGTTAGAGAAGGGACAATTAGACTGAAAATATTGTACCATGCAGTCTCTCTTTGACAGAACCGTCTGTGGCAGCATTCTTTAGATTGCCCTTATCTGGAGTATGTGACCTGATCATAACAACATATTACATAAACTGCCCACGTTAAAATGCTGGAATAGATAAATTCCAGCACACAACTCCATCTAGTGGTAGTAAGTGAAAGCTTCTTTTCCTTGTTATTTCACAGAGCTGCTGTGCTTGCGCTGTCTAAATTTAAGTTTGTTTTGAAAGTATGGCTATGTTCTGCTCTGTTTTTTGCCTTTCAGCCTCCTGCTGCTTCATCACTCAGGGGACCTTACCTATTGGGCACATGTTGCCAAGTACACAAGGCAAATGTCAGCATCAGGGAGGCAACAGCTTGACGTCGCACTGGTCTGTTATCAGCATGCTCCGCTCCTGAGGCACAGCTGTTGGAGCTCAAGTCTTATCAATCCCACGTTTAGGTGAGGAGTAGATCCTTCAGGCACCCCCGGTGACACCCTCCAGCTTCTGCTCACTGATAGGCCCACCACGAATCTCAAAGCACAACCTTTGCATTTTTAGATGAAAAAATGGAAATGAGTGACATAATCCGTGCACTTTAGTCATCCCTAGACTGATTAGTACATGGCCTCTGCCCAGCAGGTGAGCAGAGCTTTCTGACAGCTTAGCGCAGAAAAGAGGACATCTGCAGAGGAGCTGGATCTATATATGGACATGTTTAAACAACATGTATTATACCTGTGTTTGCTAGAAGGTTAGGATCTATGACATGTGGCTTAGGGCTGCACAATGTGTATTTAAGTATTAGGTGATGTGATAACTTTTCACCTAAAGAAATGTAATGTACTCTCATTAAAACACATGTTTTCTCTTCAGAATAATCCACTTACTGTAGAATATTCCCCTTCAAGTTATTGAAGACCTTCAGAGGCTCGCTCTAACTAAACTGTACTAATGTCAGATATTAGCATTTAAGGTTGCGCCTGAACCCATGTGAACTTTAAACAGACAATTTATACATTGAAAAAATGTTGCTGGTTGCAATATGCCAACATCACACTTGCCAACATCGCAGAGACCAGAGTTCTATTGGGTTGCAAGTGGAAATTACACAGGAGAAAAAAAACGATCTTCCCAAACCAATATGCTGCCAGGAAATTTATTACTGAACTTAAAAACAATTCAGGTCAGTGTTTTCTGAGGGCTCAGAGAAGAAGAATACTGTTTCACAGACGGAACTACAGCAATGGTTTTTGGAGGAAGCCAATTTTACAATAAGATTCAAACTTGAAAAAAAAAAAAAGAAATAAGCAAAAGTATCAAATGCAGAGGACAAATTTCACTATAGGGACAACCTAAAATCTTAAGTGTTTTGAAATATTTTGCAGGTGTCTTTTTGAAGACACCAAAAAGAATTTACTAACTTTGAATGTGTTCACGAGAGGAAACGATTTTTAAACAGCAATAAAACTGCATTGTTACCCATAAGTCTCCTTTGAAGCAAATACTGAACAAACAAACACACTAGGCCTTTAAAGTCAAGTCTGATCCAGAGCTTGAGAGCACTTCTTTAAGTTTCTAATCAATGTGTTTGCAGCACTGGAGCTGGAGCTGGAGCTCACAGTTTACAGAGTCAGTGTGGAATCAACAGGGGCATACTGAATGTGAATTTATTTTGTTTTATAAATGAACATGGAGAGTAGCTGCAGGCCATTCTTCACCTTTCTCATGGATACATTTCTTCAGTGCAGTAGTAAACAATGCATTATAGATAACTCTTGTTCTGGAAGTACTTTAATCTACATCAGCTGCGTGTTGTGCTTTAGCGCCAGTGTAAAGTGAGAGGCATTTTGAGTAAGAGTGCAGTCAAGTGAACAAGTGCCTCTGTTGTCTGCACTTTGGTGCTTAGTTAATATTTAAACAGGTAAATACAAAGAATCATACTTAAGGTGCAGAACTGTTTTTTAAATAGGCTGCCAAGACTCAACAGTCACTTGTTCTTGTAAGAATAGACTATATTGGCTGTTTGAAAACCTTCTATTTACAGTAAGGATTTTCATCTAACTGTGAAATTCTGAATGCCACTGACAAAAATGGAAAACCCCTATGACAGGCTGTGGTTTTGGTCTGTCGCAATAGATTACCAGTAAATGACTCTTATTGAGGGTATATTGTGCAAAAAAATAAATAAATAAAAAAACAACACAAGTTTTCATTCGTCTTTAATTGACTAAAGGTGGAGTACACCAGGTAGGTGGAGTGTTTGAGTAATCTTGTATTCTTCTGCATTAACTTCTTTTTTTACAGTGGAGAAGTGGGGCTTACAGGAACTCAATGAACCTGTTTATATTTCTAAGTTGAATAAAATAAAAATCACTACTCTACATGCAGTATGTCATCGAGTGGAAAAACACAATCCAAATATACCTCCATTGTGATCCAGCTGTGAACTGTGTTCACTGTGTTCATGTGCCATTTCAGGGTTGGCACTTGACTCAATAATCTCATTAATACAGTATTCATATTATTTGGGGCATGTGTTTGAGAAAAAGAAAATCCTTTTAAATTAGTGATGCTCTGGTCCTATGGGCAGCACACAGAGGTTATGCCAGAGTTTCATTCAGCTTGTCAGAGCCTCGGTAACCATGGAAATGGAGGTGTCCTAGATCTAAATTAGCCAAACTGCAGTGGGCTTATATCAAGCTTAAAGAGCACAGACAGATGCAGCTGATTGCATAATCTTCTTTGAGGTAACAGCTTTAATTAGCTTTACTTTAAGGCAGAGTGAAGTTTGAAACATTTGAGTCCTGTTTTACATTCTTTTGGAGGAAGTTTGCTTTCAGGACTATTGTAGAAAGGAAAACACACCCAGTAATACAAAACAAACAAACAAGAAAAGCTTCTTATAACACATAACTCTAAAGGCTCAATAACCTTTTTAACATGTAACTTCAAATCTGTTTTTTTTTTTTCAGCAGAGAAATATAGTAAATTTTATTTGGGTGATAATTTGCAGTGTCCTATGTCTAATAACATATTGTTTTGTTCCCTAAATCTAGAAAATGTGCTTGTTTATGCTTTTCAGCTATAGCTCCTGATAGCAACATAATTCAACTCGCTCTGGGTTTATTAAATATTTCTCTAAAATGGTTTAGTAATACAGCAGGTTTACAGACTTCTGTTCAAAACTGCAGAACAAGTCTCTTTGCAAAAGCAGCAAATGGTCATTTTAATTTTTTTTAATGACTTGGTGACATGGTATAACCCTGCATTGGAGTCTTAATTCATGTGTAAGGGGTAATTAGCTAATGTTGTGACAAGATTAAAATCTCATGAAAGCTGACTCTGTATAATATGTCCCATTCAAATTAAACAACTCAAAAAAAAACAAAAAAAAAAAAATACTTTGGGTTTGTGTGCCTTGTGCCAAGACAAATAGATTTTAGTACAAAAGTGATAGATTGAAATGATATTTATGTCTAAGATTCTAATATAATTTCATTATTGCCGTTCTAAGCTACCCAAGAGGCCCTGGCACCTCCCTCTGACAGTCTCACCTTCCTCTGGTTGCTCTCTTTGACTACAGTTTGCAGGACCAAGTATTACATAAACGACTGTGGAGACACCGAGGCCGAGCCAGAAATTAATCAGCATGATTAATGAGTGTGGCCATATGGTCAGCAGTGTCCCGGTGCCGTCTCCACTCACTCCGTTTGAGACTGTTTAGAGGTGTTAGGAGGCCTGCTGACATTTGCTCAAGTTGTCCCAGTCAGAACACTCTGTCCTCACTGGGTCTACACTGCCCCTGCTGCCAAGAAATTTAACCAACAGCTAAGATCTTTATGAGGAAAAATGTATGGTTTCTACGACCACTTTACACATCACCAATCAAATGTCTGCAGTACCTTTAAGATTAAACACAACAAGTCTCTTCAAAAGCACGTTGCACACATTGAATCAGGAGATGGATAATGGGAGATCAGTTATAAGCATGCAATTACACTTTTTTACGGAAAAATAAAGCTTTGTATTAGATGTCATTGAAATTCTGCCTGGTTGTTTCAAGCTAATTGTACTTTGAAAGAAGTGCAGCGTGAAGTGTGAAGTGTTGTCAAAGGGAACAAGAGAAGTGAACCATAAACCATGGGCATGTTTGCTAAACACATCGCTACATGAAGCAATTAGACATACATGTGGTGATAATTACTAATATTGATAATCCAACATATGGGAGGTTGACATATGTGCTTGGTTTTTTTCTGATGACTATACGCACAATAATTCTGTTCTTTAGAGCCAAGCTATTTTCAAACTATGAAAACATTATTTACATTTATTTCTCATTCATTCCTCGCAGCTATCACTAGTTTTAAAATGCATGGCTTTTTTTCTACACTAACAGATTTATTCTCACGCGGCATTCTTACACATTTGAAAAGATAAATGTTTAGTTTTCAGCAAGTTTCCCTGTTTCTAAAAATGTCCAGTGGCATTTGAAGCGTTCAAATGAAAAATCCAAAGCTACAAAAACTTTGACAATACCACTCAGACTTTGTCATCTATTCTCATAAAAGTATCCGTCCAAAGTGAGCAGCTGAAGGGAAACGAGTCCACTGGTTGTCAGCACAGATTGGTATACGTTTGATTCTAAAGCTGTGATTGGCAGCGGCCTCCAGTGCCCCAGGACAGACTCCCTTCCTCTCGTTCCTGGATGATAGGATTGAATGACGGCTTTTCTCTTACTTCATTGCCGTAGTAGCATTAATCACATTGAGAGTATGAAGCGTGAAATGAAAGTCATCCTGCTAAACTACTGCAGCCTTGACTAAATAAATGGTGCTCTCAGGGAAATAACTTTGGTGGGATTGGTTTAGTGGCAATGTTCCAGGGCCCTAAAAAGATCACAGATGTATGTAAATCTATTCATTTATTTATTTTTTAGAGCTTACTGTATGGTGAAAATCCTTGTCAAATTACACGTTTCTAATGTTCTACTAATTCAGAAGGATGGACCTTTATAAGACTTTACACATATACTATGCTGTTTTTCAGAAGACTCAAACAGAAGATGGTGTACCTAATGTCCTTGTGGCATTAATAAAATGTCAAGCAGAACTTACATTGTGATAATGGATGTGTCGTTCTCCTGAGAGCACTTCATGTGTTTTTTTTCCTTCTTCTACTTCTACTCACACTTCTATAGACAAACTGGATGGTACATATTGGTTAGAGGTGCTCAGATGTTGCTGTCCTCTTCTGTTCCCTGAAGGACTTTCTCTGAGGATGTAAAAGCTTCTTCAACATAAACAATTCTACAAGTACCTCTACTTTACCGTTTAACATGCAAAAGAAAACATGCTCATGAGTAAGTGGAGGATGACGTTCTGATTTAAAGACCAATGTGTTCGATACATTACAGTATCACAGTGTTTTTGACGCTCAGAGAAAATTTTTTAAGCAGTATTTTGTAGTTTGTTTGTGAATATCAAACTTTGGACAAGTTGTGTAAAAAGTTGCTTTAAGAGTGCGTTTAAGAGCTTCCAAAGCCAGCAGTACCTTATTATCACAGCGTTGAATCGATCAATGACTATGCTAATGCTAATGAAAGTTCATGATAAACTCTGACACTGACTGAATAATGATCATTATATAATCCGTCAAAGGAAAGATGACTCTTTCATCACCAAGTTCAAAGGAAGCGATCCACCAGAGTTTGAATAGGGCTTAAAGCTTTGTTGAACTTCTTGGTCACACATTTACAAACTCAAGTCTCTGCTCTCACACAGTAAGTAATCAGTAAACATTTAGTCTGATTTCATTGATTTAATTATTGTAAGTGTCACTTCTATGTACTTGTGGGTGAATACTTCCCACTTGAAGCTGCCCTAGCTTCATTATTTTACAGTGATCTTGGTCTAATAGGTTAACACAGTTGAATCATGTCCCTCAGGGAACTGCTAAACTTTGGCCTGATTTGTGTGTTTACACGTAGATTTTGTTTATAGCCTCATGGCTATTTTTTTAGGTCAGGCTAAAAAGGCTTAAATATTCACATAGTGTGTCACATGTGCACTGCCTACATCCACAAACACTCAGTGATGTCAGTAATGCAGGCATTTTTAATGCTTGTAGCTCATACATAAGAGTTGCAGTATTTTTCAAATCTTGTTTTTTTTATGGCATTAAAGAAAACATGTCATACATTTACCTAAGGCTGAAACACAAAATCTGTGGAATTTGAAACATCCAAGCTTAACCAAATCACTGCCTTAAGTCAGATGCCAAGTGTTTACTGAGCAAAAAAAAAAAAAAAAAAAAAAAAATATATATATAATATATATATATATATATATATATATATATATATATATATAATATATATATATATATATATATATATAATATTTTTTTTTTTTTTTTTTTTTTTTTTTTTTTTTTTTTTCATTTATTATTTGTCATTGCTAGTTTGGATCAACAAAAGATTACATTAAAAAAAATGCTTTTTTTTCCCCTCCAACCAAGTTTATATACTTACTTTCACAAAGACGACAAATCTCTAAATCGGCCAGACAAACAAACTGAGTCCCTTTAAGCATCACTACATGGAATGATACACACTGGGATGTATTTCCAAGTCCCAAAGTCTTAATAGATCCAGCTCCAAAGAGCAGGAGAAGCAGTGGAGGTGTCAGATGGTGCGCCCTTCTCAGACACCTGTATCTCCAGATGAAAGAGGGTTCACGCAGTGCAAGTCGCAGCAAAGACACAAGCATTGATGAAGGAAGCAGCAGGGACCACACACGCTCTGTCCCATCACCATGGAGCAGCGTATTAAAGTCTCATTTAGCCACAATAGACATTCAGGTGCACTGTTTAGTCACACTACAGCGGCAGGGAATGGTGCAGCGCGCTGGTCTGGGCTTTGGCTGGATCAGTGTTTTGAATAAAAGAAACTACGGTTTCTATGTTGAATAATGTAGCAAAATAACACATGCCTGTTATTTAAAGCTGGCGTCCCTGATTTTCAACCATTGCAAAACAAAAGTACCCCTAAAGTCTTCAATACAACTAGCTCCATGCATTCCTTTTTGGCTGCAATCATGGCTTAAGAACATCTTTTTTACTGCCACAAGAAGGGAGATAAAGCCCAGCCAATCAGAGCACTGCTTTCAACTATGAGATTTTAATACTTTATCATTTGATTCAGACTAAACACAGAGGTCAGAGTCACTCACAAGTGTCTGTATTTGGAATTAGGGATATACCGATCCAGCATTTCAATAATTTGACTTTAAATATCTGCCTGTACGCGATATCAACTGATACTGAGTGTAAGGACTTGGAATTAGCTTCTTTTTCTTATCAAACATAAGAAATGTGGTCCTTTAGTGCTCTGTAACTATTTATCATGAAAGTCACAACTTAACTTAATCTGAATAAAGTGGGTCAACACCAACCTGTAAATTAGTCTCATTATAATTAAACAACGAAATCGGCTGAACGATACCCTGAAACTGATACCCGATGCAGCAAAATTCCCTGGGTTGGGACCGATATCTGATCCCAGTATCAGATCAGTGCATCACTTTTTGGAATATCCATTTTACAGCAAAAAAGTCCAAATTCAAAAAAGTAATCAGGTAGCCCTTCTTTAATTTAGAAGGTTTATTTTTATCAGAACTGACCTAATTATAACTGTAACTTATGAATAAGAAAAAACAGAATGTGAATGCAACCTATCAATAGGCTTTTTGCATAGAATGTCGGTTGGCTAGTTTATATTTCAAATACCTAACTTTTGTACTACTTATGAGTACTTCCTGTACTTCCTGTCTCTTTATAGACACACAGATGAATCTGACCCTGATTTGCAAAGTGTTTAACATGTTTTCGGAAACATTCACCACAACTAACTGTTTACAGTTTTAGACAGACGCCAGGTAAACCACATGAAAATGAATTGAACAGGAAATACTCAAAATACTCATAGAGGGACTATTTGTTTATCAACACGTTAGAGTTGAATGCACCTGGTATGCAGAAAGAGTTGCCACTGATTGACCAAGCTGTGGCAACAACTCGAGCCACCACTGTTGTCACTGTGCGAAAACAAAAGTGACATTCGATCTTACAACCCTCATTTTACCTTCAGGTGAGTGAAAAAATGGCGACAAAAACACTGTCTCAAGCTTCAGGAGACAGACATCTGTCAGACCGGTTCAGACCTGATCCAAAACAGCTGCTCTCGCCCTGTTTGTTGCTTTAATCAAAGAAGTTTCCCCATCCAACAAGACGCACAGTATCTCTTTCTGCAGGGGGCATGCACAGTCGAGTGGAAAGTGACGTCGACTGATAATCCCTCGGTAAGTACGTTAACTATTTTTCATATGAACACTCGAACTGAAGTTTTGCATTCACATGTACACTGTAGGTTTTTGCTGTCCTTGCAGTTGATTGGTTGCTTGGATTGCGAAAGGCCCATGATAATTAGTTATTTACTAAATTAGCTTGAAACAAAGCAAAAGTGATGCCACTTGAGGACATTTTGATTGAGTATAATCACAAAGTGCTCTTTTTTTCTTCATCAAAAACACACAAATTACACACTTCCTGTGTCATTTTTGTATTGTGTTTTGAGTGTTAAATCCACTTCTCTCTGCTCATGGCGTTTTTGGAGTTTGTGCAAAGTCCAGATAACAATCAAATTAAAGTAGGCTGGATGACAATTACAATAATAGATGTTTTAATTAGTCAATTAACTTAACCAAATGCATGGCTAAAAGGGCTTTTCTGTTGCTGTTTCCGTCCTTTAGCTGCTATGTTTTAAATAGTGTTGTTGTTTGTTATTTTTAAGAGTAAAATTGTAGCTATGAAAATGTCACTACCAACCAAAGCAGCTATTATATTCTGGGTACTCACGTCGCTGTTTTGCTCCAACACGAAAAGACACTGAATACGATTAGGTTAAAACATGTGGACTTAAGACTATTTCACGTGCATCTGCATAATTCACAAACATGAACAGCCATACCATTTGAATTCCCTGGAGATGACAGACATGCTTCTCTTCTTTAAACTAACCCCATTCTTTTCCCTCTTGAGTACTATGTGTGTTTCTGCACTCATTGTTTGTACATCCTGCCGGGCTTTTTAACACCATAAATATTCACTAATGATGTCGAGATTCTCTGTTTGCAGCATGAACCAACAAAAAGACAAATTAATAAAAGGAAAAGAAAACTTCTAGGCAACTTTGGAGAGTACTTTTTGGCTGCTATTAGTAAGTATTTTAATCTTATCTTCCTCTGCAGGCTCAAGGCACCACACACTTTATTTGTGCTGAATATTAAGACCTGTTATTTATAAAGAAAGTTTTAGTGTGGCGTTTTATTACATGGCATAGCTACGAAACTTGACGAAACATTTGGTTGAGCGAGATAAACAAGAACAATAGACACACAACAATCCCACAAGAAACTAGCGCCTAATTAGCACAATTCTTCAGAGGAGGGACATTAACAGGAAAACGCTACAAGTTTACAGCAAAACATACAGGCCTGAACCAAGGATGTGAAGTTTCCCCTGCAGCCTCAGCTTCTAAGATCCGAGAGGATTTTGTGGAAGCAAATGTCTTTTTTGTCATTTGTGCTGTGTTTATGCAATATCACTGAAACACAAGAGATTTCAACAGCAGAGATTGCATTACATAGGAGAGTCTCTGTTTAGTCACTTCTAAATATTTCAGTTTTTAACCATTGGATAATGAATAACTATTACTACTGTGTTTACAAGGTCAATAGAAATTAGGATCTTTGTAATAATTTACTCTGCACTATAATGGCGTGTGTGAGTTTACATGCAGCCTATAAGAAAACCGGTTGAGTAGCCTAGTCCAATTTAAACTGTTTGTCCTAAAAGTGCATAAACCCAGGCACACCCATAAGACATCCCAGCAATGAAGTGAAGAAGTGGCAGGCACAGACTAACGTTAAACAACCATGATTTAGGTTACAAACTTGACAACTTCCTCTCGACACATGGCTAATATTAACATGTAGGCGATACAATTATGGTCAAAAATCGTCTTTTTGCAAACGACAAAGTGAAACTATGACCCAAGCTCAGCCAATCAGAGCGCAGGACTCAGCTCCTGATTCCAACAAGAATTCTTTATTATCAGTGGGGCTACATGCATTTACCATACATTTTAGTGGAAAATACAAAGCATACTAATTTACAACTAACGATGTATTCCGCCAACTTTTACAGATTATATGTCTCAAGAGATCCACTAACGTGAACAGTGCTTATATGCTTATCTCATACATTATTAATACATAAGGACAACAACAACAAATGCAAAGACAGAAATATTGGTGATGTTTTCTGTTTAGGATTCGAAGTGCGCCAGTTTTTGGCATCTGGCTGCAGACCTGTATGAGGAGTCCCCTGCCTCGTATACCTGTACCAGGAGTCCCCTCGTCACGTGACCTGTACCAGGAGGCCCCTAAGGCCCGCATGTTCGCTCATATTATGTAGATATACCACGGTACAGTAGGTGGCGCTATGCACTTAAAACATTATCTGCGCCCCACAAACAACGTGAAAACGAAGGGGAGCCCCGACATTCTTTGTTGCCGTGTGTTATCGGTGGTTACAAAAAACAAATGCGAGTACAAGATGAGTTTATTACTGTTGCTAACAAGGCCTAAACTGTTATATTATTTTTATCTTAATCTTTACCCAAACCTTTTTCCTAAACTTTCCCGTTCTCCTAAACTTAATGACCGTCTCCCTGGACAAATTTATTACAAATGTTGTTTTGTTGTGTAAATAAAAACTTTTCGTCGATATTGTTTTTTACGGGCAGTTTATTACTTTTATGGTCCTGTGAAAGTTATCTGTTGTCATTGAAACTGATATTTGACCCAGCAAAAGGGTTAAAGTCTTGTCGGGCTGCAGTTTCAAACACCTCAAAATGAGGTTTGTTTTGCTTTACTTCCTCTCGGTAGAGCCATGGAGGTTTGCAATCCGAAACTCGTGAAAAAACAGTGGATAAACTTAATTAATAACTTAATTGATAATAGTAAGCCTCGATACAAGTCAAGGGCCCTCCTGGTCACATGACGAGGGGACTCCTGGTACAGGTCTGCGAGGCAGGGGACTGCTCATACAGGTCTGCAGCCAGATACTCTTGCAGTTTTTAGCGCATACATGTTCGCTTGGCGCACACACTGTGACTTTGGGAGACACAAGTTCAGACAAGAAGCGCAAAGCGACAGCACACACATAGCATATGAGCTAAAACAACCCCGCGAGAACACGCGTTGTTACTCACCGCTGTGCTGTCTTCATCCTTTGTGTTACAGGTGAAAAGCTTAGTCCAGCAGTGTTCTTGGATCACAAAGCGTGCAGATCCTCCACGATGATAAATTCGATTTCTTCTGAAAAGTTAAACTTTATCCTGACACCTGACCAGACGCATTGTTTCGACACGAGCTGACTTAAACCCAGTAGACTTAGGCATTTCCCGCGAAGTTGAAGGCTTTCCTGCGCAGGTGTTTCCGTCATTAAATGTACGAAAACTTTCTCCTCCAAGCACCAAAATTTAAAATATTATCAGTAGGCGTGTTAACAGGACAGGAGGCCGCCACCACTTTCCAGCAGACACCGTAAATCACGTGACCTCGCTCACACTACCGCTGACGTGAGGTAGAAGCATCTGATTGGTTCATTTTTCTCTGAGCCTGATCTTCGCTTTGCTCATTTAAAGGGGTCTATGGTGTTCTTTTTATATTTAGTAAGAAACTAGAACATATGCAGATCAGTAATTTACATTTTGTTCATTGTAAAACACAAAATTGAGTGAGAAGCAACAGACTTAAAATAACAAATTATTATTGTTGGAAAGTTGCTATGGGGCAGTTTTTAACCATTTACGCTTCACTTGAGTATTAATATTTTGAATTATAACAAGTAAATAGGCTACAGACAAGTGAGAGGGGATAGGTGGTAGGTGAGAACAGGGATTTCTGAGCANTCCTGTTGCGTGAGAATAACCTCTGGATCTTCTGTCACTTTAACAGAAGCTGTATAGGAGCAGTATATGTAACACATTGTAATGGAACTGTGAGATGAGTGCCATTCACACTGAGAATAAGCCTGTGTGTGTGAGAAAGAGCAGACTTTTGTGCCCTCAGGATGTAGGAGAAGGAGAGTTGGGTGAAACTTTTCCAGGCCACAAAGTAAATGGAAATTCAAAGTAGTGGCATCACAATGTTGGCGCCAGTCATGCTACACTGAATTCCAGATGAATGTTTTTGGTTCCTCAAAGTTTCATTGTTGAACTTTTTTTAAGAAGACCTTTGTTTGTGAATAATTATCATATAACCAGTTATGATTTCACATTATAGCTACACTATCTTTCTGACACTAGTGGCACTCTGGTTTTTGTGTCTTTAGGTTCCTGTGTCAACAGTAATGATTTCTGCAGCGTAATGATCTATGCTGCTAAAACATATGCTCTACCTGCAAGGTGTCACTGATCCTCAGTATTTTACCAACAGTGTTGAACAAAATGCTGATGAAGTGTAAAAAATAAACACCATTTTCACATCACTAACACCAGCTTTGAGCTGGTGGCACCTCTTCCAGTTCTCCTTGAGTCACATACTGAAAAAAAACATGAAACTTCGTACACTTCGTGTTTTAGAACTAACTTCATACATAATATTGCTGTTTTTACCTGTATTCAAAGAATGTGATCTTCGCTTGTGAAAATATTTTTCATTGACAGAATGAACTTTAATCCAATATATTTGCACCTGTATAAAAACTAGATGTTTGTTTTCTCAGAAGTGGTAGAATAAAGGCTGCTGGGGAGAGCTAAGTTTTTCTGTTTTGTTTATAATATTAAATGATTAATTTAGCTGCCATCCAAGTGTCTCTACTCATTATCCAATATGACCCACTAATTATATCTACAGTCAGGGCCATCGCCTAAACGAGCTTATATTAAAGTGCTAATTGTCCAGGGACCCAGTGGAAGATATACTGAAAGTACAAAACCCCTTTTCTAATGTAAACTTAATTTAATTCTGAAGAACAAAGTGTCTCAAAAACACATGGCTTCAGAAAGGTGCTGTACAGCGTGTCATGTTTGAACAAAAAAGGAAAGATGCTTCAAAGCATGTATTGTGGCTGCTCTTGAGATAATTTTAAAAGACTCTGCCTACACTGTTGTTGGAGAAGGGACAATTAGACTGAAAATATTGTACCATGCAGTCTCTCTTTGACAGAACCGTCTGTGGCAGCATTCTTTAGATTGCCCTTATCTGGAGTATGTGACCTGATCATAACAACATATTACATAAACTGCCCACGTTAAAATGCTGGAATAGATAAATTCCAGCACACAACTCCATCTAGTGGTAGTAAGTGAAAGCTTCTTTTCCTTGTTATTTCACAGAGCTGCTGTGCTTGCGCTGTCTAAATTTAAGTTTGTTTTGAAAGTATGGCTATGTTCTGCTCTGTTTTTTGCCTTTCAGCCTCCTGCTGCTTCATCACTCAGGGGACCTTACCTATTGGGCACATGTTGCCAAGTACACAAGGCAAATGTCAGCATCAGGGAGGCAACAGCTTGACGTCGCACTGGTCTGTTATCAGCATGCTCCGCTCCTGAGGCACAGCTGTTGGAGCTCAAGTCTTATCAATCCCACGTTTAGGTGAGGAGTAGATCCTTCAGGCACCCCCGGTGACACCCTCCAGCTTCTGCTCACTGATAGGCCCACCACGAATCTCAAAGCACAACCTTTGCATTTTTAGATGAAAAAATGGAAATGAGTGACATAATCCGTGCACTTTAGTCATCCCTAGACTGATTAGTACATGGCCTCTGCCCAGCAGGTGAGCAGAGCTTTCTGACAGCTTAGCGCAGAAAAGAGGACATCTGCAGAGGAGCTGGATCTATATATGGACATGTTTAAACAACATGTATTATACCTGTGTTTGCTAGAAGGTTAGGATCTATGACATGTGGCTTAGGGCTGCACAATGTGTATTTAAGTATTAGGTGATGTGATAACTTTTCACCTAAAGAAATGTAATGTACTCTCATTAAAACACATGTTTTCTCTTCAGAATAATCCACTTACTGTAGAATATTCCCTTCCCTTCAAGTTATTGCAGACCTTCAGAGGCTCGCTCTAACTAAACTGTACTAATGTCAGATATTAGCATTTAAGGTTGCGCCTGAACCCATGTGAACTTTAAACAGACAATTTATACATTGAAAAAATGTTGCTGGTTGCAATATGCCAACATCACACTTGCCACATCGCAGAGACAGAGTTCTATTGGTTGCAAGTGAAATTACACAGAGAAAAAAACGATCTTCCAAACCATATGCTGCAGAAATTATTACTGAACTTAAAAACAATTCAGGTCAGTGTTTTCTGAGGCTCAGAGAAGAAGAATACTACGGAACTACAGCAATGGTTTTGAGGAAGCAATTTTACAATAAGATTCAAACTTAAAAAAAAAAAGAAATAAGCAAAAGTATCAAATGCAGAGGACAAATTTCACTATAGGGACAACCTAAATCTTAAGTGTTTTGAAATATTTTGCAGGTGTCTTTTGAAGACACAAAAAGAATTTACTAACGTTGAATGTGTTCACGAGAGGAAACGATTTTAACAGCAATAAAACTGCATTGTTACCAAGTCTCCTTTGAAGCAAATACTGAACAAACAAACACACTAGGCCTTTAAAGTCAAGTCTGATCCAGAGCTTGAGAGCACTTCTTTAAGTTTCTAATCAATGTGTTTGCAGCACTGGAGCTGGAGCTGGAGCTCACAGTTTACAGAGTCAGTGTGGAATCAACAGGGGCATACTGAATGTGAATTTATTTTGTTTTATAAATGAACATGGAGAGTAGCTGCAGGCCATTCTTCACCTTTCTCATGGATACATTTCTTCAGTGCAGTAGTAAACAATGCATTATAGATAACTCTTGTTCTGGAAGTACTTTAATCTACATCAGCTGCGTGTTGTGCTTTAGCGCCAGTGTAAAGTGAGAGGCATTTTGAGTAAGAGTGCAGTCAAGTGAACAAGTGCCTCTGTTGTCTGCACTTTGGTGCTTAGTTAATATTTAAACAGGTAAATACAAAGAATCATACTTAAGGTGCAGAACTGTTTTTTAAATAGGCTGCCAAGAACTCAACAGTCACTTGTTCTTGTAAGAATAGACTATATTGGCTGTTTGAAAACCTTCTATTTACAGTAAGGATTTTCATCTAACTGTGAAATTCTGAATGCCACTGACAAAAATGGAAAACCCCTATGACAGGCTGTGGTTTTGGTCTGTCGCAATAGATTACCAGTAAATGACTCTTATTGAGGGTATATTGTGCAAAAAATAAATAAATAAAAAAACAACACAAGTTTTCATTCGTCTTTAATTGACTAAAGGTGGAGTACACCAGGTAGGTGGAGAGTTTGAGTAATCTTGTATTCTTCTGCATTAACTTCTTTTTTTACAGTGGAGAAGTGGGGCTTACAGGAACTCAATGAACCTGTTTATATTTCTAAGTTGAATAAAATAAAAATCACTACTCTACATGCAGTATGTCATCGAGTGGAAAAACACAATCCAAATATACCTCCATTGTGATCCAGCTGTGAACTGTGTTCACTGTGTTCATGTGCCATTTCAGGTTGGCACTTGACTCAATAATCTCATTAATACATATTCATATTATTGGGGCATGTGTTTGAGAAAAAGAAAATCCTTTTAAATTAGTGATGCTCTGGTCCTATGGCAGCACACAGAGGTTATGCCAGAGTTTCATTCAGCTTGTCAGAGCCTCGGTAACCATGGAAATGGAGTGTCCTAGATCTAAATTAGCCAAACTGCAGTGGGCTTATATCAAGCTTAAAGAGCACAGACAGATGCAGCTGATTGCATAATCTTCTTTGAGGTAACAGCTTTAATTAGCTTTACTTTAAGGCAGAGTGAAGTTTGAAACATTTGAGTCCTGTTTTACATTCTTTTGGAGGAAGTTTGCTTTCAGGACTATTGTAGAAAGGAAAACACACCCAGTAATACAAAACAAACAAACAAGAAAAGCTTCTTATAACACATAACTCTAAAGGCTCAATAACCTTTTTAACATGTAACTTCAAATCTTTTTTTTTTTTCAGCAGAGAAATATAGATAAAATTTTGATTTGGGTGATAATTTGCAGTTGTCCTATGTCTAATAACATATTGTTTTGTTCCCTAAAATCTAGAAAATGTGCTTGTTTATGCTTTTCAGCTATAGCTCCTGATAGCAACATAATTCAACTCGCTCTGGGTTTATTAAATATTTCTCTAAAAGGTTTAGTAATACAGCAGGTTTACAGACTTACTGTTCAAAACTGCAGAACAAGTCTCTTTGCAAAAGCAGCAAATGGTCATTTTTAATTTTTTTTAATGACTTGGTGACATGGTATAACCCTACATTGGAGTCTTAATTCATGTGTAAGGGGTAATTAGCTAATGTTGTACAAGATTAAAATCTCATGAAAGCTGACTCTGTATAATATGTCCCATTCAAATTAAACAACTCAAAAAAAAAAACAAAACAAAAAAATACTTTGGGTTTGTGTGCCTTTGTGCCAAGACAAATAGATTTAGTACAAAAGTGATAGATTGAAATGATATTTATGTCTAAGATTCTAATATAATTTCATTATTGCCGTTCTAAGCTACCAAGAGGCCCTGGCACCTCCTCTGACAGTCTCACCTTCCTCTGGTTGCTCTCTTTGACTACAGTTTGCAGGACCAGTATTACATAAACGACTGTGGAGACACCGAGGCCGAGCCAGAAATTAATCAGCATGATTAATGAGTGTGGCCATATGGTCAGCAGTGTCCCGGTGCCGTCTCCACTCACTCCGTTTGAGACTGTTTAGAGGTGTTAGGAGGCCTGCTGACATTTGCTCAAGTGTCCCAGTCAGAACACTCTGTCCTCACTGGGTCTACACTGCCCCTGCTGCCAAGAAATTTAACCAACAGTCAAGATCTTTATGAGGAAAAATGTATGGTTTCTACGACCACTTTACACATCACCAATCAAATGTCTGCCAGTACCTTTAAGATTAAACACAACAAGTCTCTTCAAAAGCACGTTGCACACATTGAATCAGGAGATGGATAATGGAGATCAGTTTAGTAAGCATGCAATTACACTTTTTTACGGAAAAATATAAAGCTTTGTATTAGATGTCATTAAAATTCTGCCTGGTTGTTTCAAGCTAATTGTACTTTGAAAGAAGTGCAGCGTGAAGTGTGAAGTGTTGTCAAAGGGAACAAGAGAAGTGAACCATAAACCATGGGCATGTTTGCTAAACACATCACTACATGAAGCAATTAGACATACATGTGGTGATAATTACTAATATTGATAATCCAACATATGGGAGGTTGACATATGTGCTTGGTTTTTTCTGATGACTATACGCACAATAATTCTGTTTCTTTAGAGCCAAGCTATTTTCAAACTATGAAAACATTATTTACATTTATTTCTCATTCATTCTCGCAGCTATCACTAGTTTTAAAATGCATGGCTTTTTTTCTACACTAACAGATTTATTCTCACGCGGCATTCTTACACATTTGAAAAGAAAAAATGTTTAGTTTTCAGCAAGTTTCCCTGTTTCTAAAAATGTCCAGTGGCATTTGAAGCGTTCAAATGAAAAATCCAAAGCTACAAAAACTTTGACAATACCACTCAGACTTTGTCATCTATTCTCATAAAAGTATCCGTCCAAAGTGAGCAGCTGAAGGGAAACGAGTCCACTGGTTGTCAGCACAGATTGGTATACGTTTGATTCTAAAGCTGTGATTGGCAGCGGCCTCCAGTGCCCCAGGACAGACTCCCTTCCTCTCGTTCCTGGATGATAGGATTGAATGACGGCTTTTCTCTTACTTCATTGCCGTAGTAGCATTAATCACATTGAGAGTATGAAGCGTGAAATGAAAGTCATCCTGCTAAACTACTGCAGCCTTGACTAAATAAATGGTGCTCTCAGGGAAATAACTTTGGTGGGATTGGTTTAGTGGCAATGTTCCAGGGCCCTAAAAAGATCAACAGATGTATGTAAATCTATTCATTTATTTATTTTTTTAGAGCTTACTGTATGGTGAAAATCCTTGTCAAATTACACGTTTCTAATGTTCTACTAATTCAGAAGGATGGACCTTTATAAGACTTTACACATATACTATGCTGTTTTTCAAAGACCAAACAGAAGATGGTGTACCTAATGTCCTTGTGGCATTAATAAAATGTCAAGCAGAACTTACATTGTGATAATGGATGTGTCGTTCTCCTGAGAGCACTTCATGTGTTTTTTTTCCTTCTTCTACTTCTACTCACACTTCTATAGACAAACTGGATGGTACATATTGGTTAGAGGTGCTCAGATGTTGCTGTCCTCTTCTGTTCCCTGAAGGACTTTCTCTGAGGATGTAAAAGCTTCTTAACATAAAAATTCTACAAGTACCTCTACTTACCGTTTAACATGCAAAAGAAAACATGCTCATGAGTAAGTGGAGGATGACGTTCTGATTTAAAGACCAATGTGTTCGATACATTAACAGTATCACAGTGTTTTTGACGCTCAGAGAAAATTTTTAAGCAGTATTTTGTAGTTTGTTTGTGAATATCAAACTTTGGACAAGTTGTGTAAAAAGTTGCTTTAAGAGTGCGTTTAAGAGCTTCCAAAGCCAACAGTACCTTATTATCACAGCGTTGAATCGATCAATGACTATGCTAATGCTAATGAAAGTTCATGATAAACTCTGACACTGACTGAATAATGATCATTATATAATCCGTCAAAGGAAAGATGACTCTTTCATCACCAAGTTCAAAGGAAGCGATCCACCAGAGTTTGAATAGGGCTTAAAGCTTTGTTGAACTTCTTGGTCACACATTTACAAACTCAAGTCTCTGCTCTCACACAGTAAGTAATCAGTAAACATTTAGTCTGATTTCATTGATTTAATTATTGTAAGTGTCACTTCTATGTACTTGTGGGTGAATACTTCCCACTTGAAGCTGCCCTAGCTTCATTATTTTACAGTGATCTTGGTCTAATAGGTTAACACAGTTGAATCATGTCCCTCAGGGAACTGCTAAACTTTGGCCTGATTTTGTGTGTTTACACGTAGATTTTGTTTATAGCCTCATGGCTATTTTTTTAGGTCAGGCTAAAAAGGCTTAAATATTCACATAGTGTGTCACATGTGCACTGCCTACATCCACAAACACTCAGTGATGTCAGTAATGACAGGCATTTTAATGCTTGTAGCTCATACATAAGAGTTGCAGTATTTTTCAAATCTTGTTTTTTTTATGGCATTAAAGAAAACATGACATACATTTACCTAAGGCTGAAACACAAAATCTGTGGAATTTGAAACAATCCAAGCTTAACCAAATCACTGCCTTAAGTCAGATGCCCAAGTGTTTACTGAGCAAAAAAAAAAAAAAAAAAAAAAAAAAAAATATATATATATATATATATATATATATATATATATATATATATATATATATATATATATATATATATATATATATATATATATATTATATATTTTTTTTTTTTTTTTTTTTTTTTTTTTTTTTCATTTATTATTTGTCATTGCTAGTTTGGATCAACAAAAGATTACATAAAAAAAATGCTTTTTTCCCCTTCCAACCAAGTTTATATACTTACTTTCACGAAGACGACAAATCTCTAAATCGGCCAGACAAACAAACTGAGTCCCTTTAAGCATCACTACATGGAATGATACACACTGGGATGTATTTCCAAGTCCCAAAGTCTTAATAGATCCAGCTCCAAAGAGCAGGAGAAGCAGTGGAGGTGTCAGGTGGTGTGCCCTTCTCAGACACCTGTATCTCCAGATGAAAGAGGGTTCACGCAGTGCAAGTCGCAGCAAAGACACAAGCATTGATGAAGGAAGCAGCAGGGACCACACACGCTCTGTCCCATCACCATGGAGCAGCGTATTAAAGTCTCATTTAGCCACAATAGACATTCAGGTGCACTGTTAGTCACACTACAGCGGCAGGGAATGGTGCAGCGCGCTGGTCTGGCTTTGGCTGGATCAGTGTTTTGAATAAAAAAACTACGGTTTCTAGTGTTGAATAATGTAGCAAAAATAACACATGCCTGTTATTTAAAGCTGGCGTCCCTGATTTTCACCATGCAAAACAAAAAGTACCCCTAAAGTCTTCAATACAACTAGCTCCATGCATTCCTTTTTGGCTGCAATCATGGCTTAAGAACATCTTTTTACTGCCACAAAGGGAGATGAAGCCCAGCCAATCAGAGCACTGCTTTCAACTATGAGATTTTAATACTTTATCATTTGATTCAGACTAAACACAGAGGTCAGAGTCACTCACAAAGTGCTGTATTTGGAATTAGGGATATACCGATCCAGCATTTCAATAATTTGACTTTAAATATCTGCCTGTACGCGATATCAACTGATACTAGTGTAAGGACTGAATTAGCTTCTTTTTTCTTATCAAAACATAAGAAATGTGGTCCTTTAGTGCTCTGTAACTATTTATCATGAAAGTCACAACTTAACTTAATCTGAATAAAGTGGGTCAACACCAACCTGTAAATTAGTCTCATTATAATTAAACAACGAAATCGGCTGAACCGATACCCTGAAACTGATACCCGATGCAGCAAAATTCCCTGGGTTGGGACCGATATCTGATCCCAGTATCAGATCAGTGCATCACTTTTTGGAATATCCATTTTACAGCAAAAAAGTCCAAATTCAAAAAAGTAATCAGGTAGCCCTTCTTTAATTTAGAAGGTTTATTTTTATCAGAACTGACCTAATTATAACTGTAACTTATGAATAAGAAAAAAACAGAATGTGAATGCAACCTATCAATAGGCTTTTTGCATAGAATGTCGGTTGGCTAGTTTATATTTCAAATACCTAACTTTTGTACTACTTATGAGTACTTCCTGTACTTCCTGTCTCTTTATAGACACACAGATGAATCTGACCCTGATTTGCAAAGTGTTTAACATGTTTTCGGAAACATTCACCACAACTAACTGTTTACAGTTTTAGACAGACGCCAGGTAAACCACATGAAAATGAATTGAACAGGAAATACTCAAAATACTCATAGAGGGACTATTTGTTTATCAACACGTTAGAGTTGAATGCACCTGTATGCAGAAAGAGTTGCCACTGATTGACCAAGCTGTGGCAACAACTCGAGCCACCACTGTTGTCACTGTGCGAAAACAAAAGTGACATTCGATCTTACAACCCTCATTTTACCTTCAGGTGAGTGAAAAAATGGCGACAAAAAACACTGTCTCAAGCTTCAGGAGACAGACATCTGTCAGACCGGTTCAGACCTGATCCAAAACAGCTGCTCTCGCCCTGTTTGTTGCTTTAATCAAAGAAGTTTCCCCATCCAACAAGACGCACAGTATCTCTTTCTGCAGGGGGCATGCACAGTCGAGTGGAAAGTGACGTCGACTGATAATCCCTCGGTAAGTACGTTAACTATTTTTCATATGAACACTCGAACTGAAGTTTTGCATTCACATGTACACTGTAGGTTTTTGCTGTCCTTGCAGTTGATTGGTTGCTTGGATTGCGAAAGGCCCATGATAATTAGTTATTTACTAAATTAGCTTGAAACAAAGCAAAAGTGATGCCACTTGAGGACATTTTGATTGAGTATAATCACAAAGTGCTCTTTTTTTCTTCATCAAAAACACACAAATTACACACTTCCTGTGTCATTTTTGTATTGTGTTTTGAGTGTTAAATCCACTTCTCTCTGCTCATGGCGTTTTTGGAGTTTGTGCAAAGTCCAGATAACAATCAAATTAAAGTAGGCTGGATGACAATTACAATAATAGATGTTTTAATTAGTCAATTAACTTAACCAAATGCATGGCTAAAAGGGCTTTTCTGTTGCTGTTTCCGTCCTTTAGCTGCTATGTTTTAAATAGTGTTGTTGTTTGTTATTTTTAAGAGTAAAATTGTAGCTATGAAAATGTCACTACCAACCAAAGCAGCTATTATATTCTGGGTACTCACGTCGCTGTTTTGCTCCAACACGAAAAGACACTGAATACGATTAGGTTAAAACATGTGGACTTAAGACTATTTCACGTGCATCTGCATAATTCACAAACATGAACAGCCATACCATTTGAATTCCCTGGAGATGACAGACATGCTTCTCTTCTTTAAACTAACCCCATTCTTTTCCCTCTTGAGTACTATGTGTGTTTCTGCACTCATTGTTTGTACATCCTGCCGGGCTTTTTAACACCATAAATATTCACTAATGATGTCGAGATTCTCTGTTTGCAGCATGAACCAACAAAAAGACAAATTAATAAAAGGAAAAGAAAACTTCTAGGCAACTTTGGAGAGTACTTTTTGGCTGCTATTAGTAAGTATTTTAATCTTATCTTCCTCTGCAGGCTCAAGGCACCACACACTTTATTTGTGCTGAATATTAAGACCTGTTATTTATAAAGAAAGTTTTAGTGTGGCGTTTTATTACATGGCATAGCTACGAAACTTGACGAAACATTTGGTTGAGCGAGATAAACAAGAACAATAGACACACAACAATCCCACAAGAAACTAGCGCCTAATTAGCACAATTCTTCAGAGGAGGGACATTAACAGGAAAACGCTACAAGTTTACAGCAAAACATACAGGCCTGAACCAAGGATGTGAAGTTTCCCCTGCAGCCTCAGCTTCTAAGATCCGAGAGGATTTTGTGGAAGCAAATGTCTTTTTTGTCATTTGTGCTGTGTTTATGCAATATCACTGAAACACAAGAGATTTCAACAGCAGAGATTGCATTACATAGGAGAGTCTCTGTTTAGTCACTTCTAAATATTTCAGTTTTTAACCATTGGATAATGAATAACTATTACTACTGTGTTTACAAGGTCAATAGAAATTAGGATCTTTGTAATAATTTACTCTGCACTATAATGGCGTGTGTGAGTTTACATGCAGCCTATAAGAAAACCGGTTGAGTAGCCTAGTCCAATTTAAACTGTTTGTCCTAAAAGTGCATAAACCCAGGCACACCCATAAGACATCCCAGCAATGAAGTGAAGAAGTGGCAGGCACAGACTAACGTTAAACAACCATGATTTAGGTTACAAACTTGACAACTTCCTCTCGACACATGGCTAATATTAACATGTAGGCGATACAATTATGGTCAAAAATCGTCTTTTTGCAAACGACAAAGTGAAACTATGACCCAAGCTCAGCCAATCAGAGCGCAGGACTCAGCTCCTGATTCCAACAAGAATTCTTTATTATCAGTGGGGCTACATGCATTTACCATACATTTTAGTGGAAAATACAAAGCATACTAATTTACAACTAACGATGTATTCCGCCAACTTTTACAGATTATATGTCTCAAGAGATCCACTAACGTGAACAGTGCTTATATGCTTATCTCATACATTATTAATACATAAGGACAACAACAACAAATGCAAAGACAGAAATATTGGTGATGTTTTCTGTTTAGGATTCGAAGTGCGCCAGTTTTTGGCATCTGGCTGCAGACCTGTATGAGGAGTCCCCTGCCTCGTATACCTGTACCAGGAGTCCCTCGTCACGTGACCTGTACCAGGAGGCCCTAAGGCCCGCATGTTCGCTCATATTATGTAGATATACCACGGTACAGTAGGTGGCGCTATGCACTTAAAACATTATCTGCGCCCCACAAACAACGTGAAAACGAAGGGGAGCCCCGACATTCTTTGTTGCCGTGTGTTATCGGTGGTTACAAAAAACAAATGCGAGTACAAGATGAGTTTATTACTGTTGCTAACAAGGCCTAAACTGTTATATTATTTTATCTTAATCTTTACCCAAACCTTTTTCCTAAACTTTCCCGTTCTCCTAAACTTAATGACCGTCTCCCTGGACAAATTTATTACAAATGTTGTTTTGTTGTGTAAATAAAAACTTTTCGTCGATATTGTTTTTTACGGGCAGTTTATTACTTTTATGGTCCTGTGAAAGTTATCTGTTGTCATTGAAACTATATTTGACCCAGCAAAAGGGTTAAAGTCTTGTCGGGCTGCAGTTTCAAACACCTCAAAATGAGGTTTGTTTTGCTTTACTTCCTCTCGGTAGAGCCATGGAGGTTTGCAATCCGAAACTCGTGAAAAAACAGTGGATAAACTTAATTAATAACTTAATTGATAATAGTAAGCCTCGATACAAGTCAAGGGCCCTCCTGGTCACATGACGAGGGGACTCCTGGTACAGGTCTGCGAGGCAGGGGACTGCTCATACAGGTCTGCAGCCAGATACTCTTGCAGTTTTTAGCGCATACATGTTCGCTTGGCGCACACACTGTGACTTTGGGAGACACAAGTTCAGACAAGAAGCGCAAAGCGACAGCACACACATAGCATATGAGCTAAAACAACCCCGCGAGAACACGCGTTGTTACTCACCGCTGTGCTGTCTTCATCCTTTGTGTTACAGGTGAAAAGCTTAGTCCAGCAGTGTTCTTGGATCACAAAGCGTGCAGATCCTCCACGATGATAAATTCGATTTCTTCTGAAAAGTTAAACTTTATCCTGACACCTGACCAGACGCATTGTTTCGACACGAGCTGACTTAAACCCAGTAGACTTAGGCATTTCCCGCGAAGTTGAAGGCTTTCCTGCGCAGGTGTTTCCGTCATTAAATGTACGAAAACTTTCTCCTCCAAGCACCAAAATTTAAAATATTATCAGTAGGCGTGTTAACAGGACAGGAGGCCGCCACCACTTTCCAGCAGACACCGTAAATCACGTGACCTCGCTCACACTACCGCTGACGTGAGGTAGAAGCATCTGATTGGTTCATTTTTCTCTGAGCCTGATCTTCGCTTTGCTCATTTAAAGGGGTCTATGGTGTTCTTTTTATATTTAGTAAGAAACTAGAACATATGCAGATCAGTAATTTACATTTTGTTCATTGTAAAACACAAAATTGAGTGAGAAGCAACAGACTTAAAATAACAAATTATTATTGTTGGAAAGTTGCTATGGGGCAGTTTTTAACCATTTACGCTTCACTTGGAGTATTAATATTTTGAATTATAACAAGTAAATAGGCTACAGACAAGTGAGAGGGGATAGGTGGTAGGTGAGAACAGGGATTTCTGAGCACTTGAGCTGCAGCTGAAGAACAATACAAGATTATTCAAACATACTTGAACCAATTCAAATATAGCTTTGCGTAAACTAATGATGAAGGGAGGCCATTATAACAAAGTTAAAATTTTAGAAAAGTGAATTTGACATAAAAGGTCCCCTTTAACACTTACAACAAGTACATTTATGATCACTTTAGCTCTAAAATAAATAACAGCCTAGAACACAGAGGCTTGTTGTGATGTTCTGGCAGGAAGAGTAAGGTTAAAAGCACTCAAGATATCAACATATTTGGATATTAGAATGACAACTGCAACTAAAAACTGAGGAGGTGAAGATAAGTAGCATTTCTGAAGAAACATTGCTGTTTACAAATCTCTGTGTTTTGTTTTGTTTTGTTTTTTACCCAAAACCAAATATGGTTAGTTGATTATTGCTTGCCCTCTTCATGATAACAGTCAGAATAGTGTTGTCTACATACAATAAACTCTCTCCAGCGACTAGCTACAACATGTGAGCAACACTGACGGACAGAATAGAGAGGTTGAAATGAGCGTGCAGGGGACTTGTCTGTGGACGACATAAATGAACACAGAGCTGTGATTATTAAGCTGTTAACAGTAAAATATGCTTAAATGTCAACGTTATGGAAACGTGGCATTTGATATTATTGTTATTAATAGAAGGAGGTCGAAATATTGAGGGGTCGAAAGTAATGAGTTCAATATTGGGGTCATGACCTCCCTATCATTTTTGTCACTATAGACTTTCCCGTGTGACTTTTACCAAAACAAATGTCTATGTCTATTCCAGGCCTTTCATAGTGTGGCATTTCAAAGGCATGTTATAAACTAGAAAAGGAAACTGCATCGTCAAAACACACTATTTAAATTGTGTGGTTATAAACAGGCATTCCAGGTGAACCCTGTAAAGCGCTTTGTGTCTGTGAAAGGCGCTGTACAAATAAAGATTACTTACTACTTACTTACTTACTTAACCTATTGGAGCACCTTAATGCTAAAACATCAACATTTGTGTGAAAACTATTTGATGATAAAATAGAATGTATTTGGTGTAACAATTTTACTTTCTCCAAAAATGTATCAACAAATCCTGCAAAGCTCTGAATCCATGTGTAGCTACAGTATTTGCGCCCTAAGCCAAATGGGTTTTCTTTTTGAGGCACTACTTGAAAAATTGTTCTTTTGATTAGCTAATGTATATTTAGATAGACAAGAAATAATTGGCATGAATGTGAGATGCGTTTCTAAATCCTAAAGTAAATATTGTACACACACCCACACAAACACACAGCTACAAACAGGCGCAGCAGGTGAACACAAAGGCTCCACAAACTTGTATTTTCGAAATGTAAAAGACAAGACAAGATTTGTGTGATCATTGTAATGTTTAGGGCAAAATCCAACAGCAGTACAGTGAATGAGGCCTATTCGTCACGGGTTCATGCACAACCAACACACTTTCATGGAGAAGAAAACATCCTTTGTTCTGCATTGAATCTCTCTTGGTTTCCTTGAGCGATGTTTTATTGTGTCTGCTGTTTACAGGTCTTTAACGTATTTAATGTAAGAAAGATACAAATAGAGATAAAAATACATTTTATTATTTTTCATTTCCTTAATTTTAACCGAAGAAATGTTGCAGGTTTGTTGGCTAAGAACATAAAGTTAACGTAGAAATAAGAATTCTTTGTCTCCTTGGTGGTATTTCAGTATTGTTTTAGTGTATGTACACAGAATGTACTTCTAAATAAGATATAGAATATAATTTTGTCATTTTGATGGTAAATAGTTTTCTTTAAAAAAATCTGTTTATGTTGCAACAGTCAAGAGGACTTAGTGAATACTGTAGTTTTCAGCTTCATTCAATAAACTTGAATGTTGTAGGCAAACTTTTGTATCTGACAGACATGGTTTATAAAAGTCCAAATCAAATCATCTGCAGCTTGAATCCATTTATAAATCGCTTTTGACAATTTCACAGCACAGTTGATGTTTACCTCATAATGTTTACTCCAATTATGCAAATGAACATACTTTAGTCTTTTTACAACACTTGTAGATTCACATCGCATGACTTCTCGTTGATTAAATGACTGTATCAAGATCTCACTGATGAGAGCTGGATCTTGTTGTCGCTGTACAAAAACATTTGTTTGTTTTTTTCTTTTTGTTGCATTGGATGAAAGTTGAGATGAAATGTATGAAGGTAATTCTTATTACTTATTACAAGTTGGATAGAAGTGTTACTTTGATAAGAGTGTGAATGCTATAACAGACACTTTTGTAAGTGAGAGGCCTATTTTTTCTTAGAGTAAGCCCTATGAATTTATCTATGGCCTCCCACTATCCTTAGCCACTCAATAAAACATTTATGACAGCTGCAGAGAGTCTGAACAAAGTCAGAGTCACAGTATGAACAGGTAGGTTCAAGTGCTGTACAGGAAAGACAATTAGGTTGATATTTTAAGTCATATGTGGGATTATATACTAGTAAAACTATTCATCAATAGTAAAATTGAAGCAAAATATGTTTGTTAATAAACTAAACCAAACAGACAAATTCACCAGATTGCACTGAGATAGTAAAATAAGCTTTAGGACTAAACTTTGTTTCTACCAATCACTGCATTGTAACAACTGCAAACCTGTTCCACCATACATCCTCCCGATCCCAGTTTCCTTCAGTAAATTGTGAGACACAGGAGTTCTGCTCTGGGCTCTGGCGGTACATCGCTTGCCTCGCTGATTCACTGTGTGCTGCTGTTGTTTGTGCCGTCCCTGACACTGGCACTTTTTCCTGGAAATGAATCCAAACAAGGACACATAACTCCAGCCGTGTGCTCTGCATCCTGAACCACTCAGCCACTGTTGTTCTTCTGACAAATAAATCCTGCCACTTGCCCAAAAAACTTCTACTTGCACTTTGCATTGCTTGTTTGTTGTCAGCACAGCGCAGGACCTCAGCAGCTCATTAATAATTATTGTCACATCAGCAAAAGTTGTGAGATCTAAAAATCTGATGAAACATGCATTAACATGGCAATCACTACAGATTCGTTGATGAATTTAAAGGTTGTTGTATTTTCTAAAGACAAATCCAGCAACTGTTTGTGGTTTTTCAGATGATGGACCTAAATTCGACTGCCCATGCCGTCTCCAACACTCACAAGTGACCAGGCCAATAGGTTTGAAGGAACCTCGTTTTACTCGATCTACCATGTTCAAACTTTATATATTTTTATTATGATCTTTTTATGTTGTTGTTGTTTTACCATCAGCACAAGGTTGCTACAAGTCTATACTAACAATTTTTGACTGAGTTTTACAACAAAAAATAAAGAAAATCTTTCAGACAGCTTTAATGCTCTGTAAATGTTGGTCTGAAACACTTGATTTTCATAAATTATATTCCTCTTTTTTGGACTAGTTTAAGTTGCACACATTGTAGTTTGTTAAGTTTATAAATAGCTTCATGTGCCATGTGGTAATTAAGAAGTCACTGAAGTTCTCCTCTTAAATATGGGATAGCTGGTGCTCCTACATTTAGAGATGTACTATTTGTTGTGCTTTTAAGACTGACATTACTATTCTGTTGTAATTTAATATTAGACATTCTCACAATATTCTATTTGATGGATGATCCTCAGTAAATTGGTGCTCTACAAACAAAAACAGAATGATCTTTGACCCCGCGCCCTTCATGCCAACAGAGTTTGTGTGAGTCGTTCTGGGCATTTCTGGACTGACAGTGTCACTCTGCATTAGCACTGGGCTGTGTTGCTGCTTCTGTACACTTACATCATCACCTGTAACATGAGCGTCAAAAAGGACCTGATTTCTCTTCAAGTCAGGGCAAAGAAAGTGTGTGTGTGGATCAAAGACTGTTATAATAGGCATTCTATAGATTTGCAGGAGATGAGGATGGTTAGATCAATTGCTATGGCAACGATGGTGATAGTGCAATGTTTTCTTAACTTGAGCCAAAAATACTGATTTGTGCCAGTGCCAAGCTTTTATAAATACACAGTGTTCACATGAGAGGCCAAAATGTTAGATAAATGCAAAGGAAAATGTAGAAGCAGAAAGATGATGTGGTATTAATAATGTAACTGTATTTCTATTTATGTATTTATCCTTTTACTTAAACAGCGTAAAAAGATGACTCAATGCTCATGATGTATTTGTTATTGTGTGAGCGATAAATAGGGGTTATTCAGTTGAATGTAATGCTATTTTTTTCTGTGGAATATACCTCTTGAACTCCTCCATGTGGGAGTATTTTAAAAGCGACGTTATGTAAGCACCACCATGACATCAAGAAGTAATGAGCAGTAAAATGTTCGAATCTGCTGATGTTAAAAAGGTTCATATAACCATAATTATTAAATCCTTTTGCATTATCACTGACAGGTACAGCGCTTGAATGGGAAGTCAAAGTAGTTGTATTCTTTTTGTGATTTCTGGCTGCCTCTCCACAGATCTGATCAGTACATTGGCCTGGTTTTGTTTGCTTGTTTGTTTCTTTTTTACTGAAAGATACACTGAGTTGAAGAAGCACTAGGTAACTGGAAATGAAAAGACAACTACACAATTCAGCAGAAATAGAAAGTTAAAACCTTACATTGAAACATAACAGTGATAATTGTGAAAAAAAAAAAAAATAATCAAACAGCTTTTCCATGGAAACAAAGAGAAGGAGGCAAAGTACCAGCCTATATTGTGTCCCAGTAGACTCAGATTTTTATAATGTATTTATGCATCAAAAACAAGCCTAGTTTTGGTCAAAGTGCACCTTTGTAGCATTGGGTACATAATCAGTGTACTTTGGTTATTATTTGTTTTGTAGAATTTGGAGACTGCTTTTCTCTCAACTGGCTTCTATAAGTCTGATTTCTCAGTTTGTTTTGATGTGGTGGCGCTTCAACCGATCAGCTTTAAATGTTCATCAAGATGCTCCACCTTTTCCTGATGGTTTTCAGCAAGAGTCTGTCCAGAGAGTGCTGCTGCTACACGTGTCAGTCATGAGCCTGGTTAACATCCGCATTGAAATCTAATGCTGTTAGTTTTTTTCTATTCTAGATGCCAACTCAATAAAGCCTTTTCTTTGTTAAGGAACTTGGAATACATTACTGTGCACCCTCTCAGTTGCAGCTCATAATATTAAATGCATATCATATTGAATGATACTTTAAATGTTTTATTAATGCAGTTTTGCTCCACTTTGCCTTCTTATCAAAACAATTGTGAGATACGTCTTCTTTGTGATTAGCTGATTTTCTCTCCTAACCTTCTTCTTCTAAAAAGAAATTATTTAATTAGCTTGCCCTTTACACAGAGCTTAACCTTTGGAAATGTCAGGCGAGGGTTTTTAAAATAAGTGAGTGTCATATTTTTGGAACATTTCTTCTCTTAAACTGCTTATGATGACCTATAGAGGCGCTAAAAATTGGAGACTTGACAGTGATGAATCTAACACTGCTCCATGTGTCAGAATAATTACAATGGACGGGTACATTGTAAGGTGATGGGCACTTAGTTATTTGGGATTGAATTAATTTATTATTATGTTGTTTTGTTTTTCTATACGTTTTTTATAATGTGAACATGAAGTTTGTGACCAAAGCTAAACTATTCCCGCTGTGGCAGGCTATTTGTTTCCAAGGGCCAGATCAATCCCAGTCTATCTGCTTTAGATTTCTCCACCTCTGTTGTCAACACTAGAGCTGTCTTTAGTAATCATCAGCTTTCATGTCAGATAAATGAGCAGGTTTATTGTGGCTGTTGCTGCGGCTCCATCACTGGTCAATATAGATTGAAATGAATAAGGGCCATTTTGTGAGGACAAATGTACATGCAGAGTAAATGTGGCTTCTGTCGCAGGGAATTGGATCAGGCTGTTGACACATCTGGTGCACTTCACCTCTTCATAGGAAAAGAAAAAAGAAAACAGACAAATGTGAAAGTTTAATGACTCTAAGAGGAATATGGTGTTCAGGAAAAGTGACGTGAGAAAGAGAATGCTTGTCAGAGGAAATGCCACAAGCAAATGAAAGTACAAAATTATGATTTTAACCCAACAGACAAATGCTTTCAGATTCAAAGTGGACAAAATGAGCTTGCCATATGGGGACTTAAAGGTGGTTGACTGGTGTTACATTAGGGCTAAATCAGGAAAACTTGTGAATACTTCAGGTGTATTCTCTATGTTCCACACACAGCAGCACTGGTAAATAATGCACTGTGCATCTGCAGCATGACTTAATGTATAATTCACTGCAGAGAGACAGCCTGGTGCCATTCACTGGGAATAGGATCAGCTTCTACAACATACTGTCACTTCCATTCATATTTTAGAATAAGTGTCTTATTGTGTATACCTGCCACCAATGCTTCCCCTAAAATTCAACATCTCATAATTCATCTAGATAGAATATTATCAATCAATAATGTGTCAGTACAATAATAAGTAGTGACACATTATTGATTGATAATATTGAACTAAGGTACAACTTAAGATGACTGCATGGAGACTGCAGACTTTTGACTTAAACTGGCCTAACGTTGATGAACTTGATACAATGGTGCAACAAAAGCAGGGCTTTTGCAACATCAGTCCCTCTGACCACTAACCACTATTCATGTGGACACGAGATCTATACTAGCCAATATGATTGAGATGTCTTGACTAGAAACAAAACAAACAGTTTCTCCTCCTGTCGTCCTGCTGTGGCACCATGGGGTTCTAGACATCTGGAAGTACTGCCCAGGCCCAACCTGCTTAGCTTCTCTGACAGGAACAGACACTGACAAGCAGGTATGGACAGTTCTATATTGTCCTGCAACGGAGGCTGGAGAGCTCAGAAAATTTCAGTTTGCACCTCCCTATCCCTGCTTACAACCCTTAGTTTTGCTTATCAAAAAGGAAGTAACTGACAGAAAAGTTTGGCTTTTGGAAAAGAAAAAAATAATAAGGAAATGTGGGTAAAAAGTGTCTGCATATTTATTAACTTAAGACATTCACGAATTGTTTACTTTTGCATATTTCATGACAATAATACATTCCTCCAAGCCCCCTTCTATTGTACAGACAGTGTTTAAATTGGACATTCCCTAATATAATTACAACAAAGACAGTGAGACAAAACAAACACGGGCCCCATGAGCCCAGAGCCTCAGACTGCTGCAGCTGACAGCTTGCTCCGTGACAATATGGAAATACTGCTCAAACGCAGCACATTTACATTACACTCTATATTCCAAGGTGATGTTTCTGGGTGATTTGTATTATAAAAATGCTCTGAACTCATTGTCTTGCAGGTGTGCTTCCCGGTCCTGGCCTTGTCAAGATCTTGTCAGTATACTGTGAGAAAGACTGCAGAAGGAGCAGACTGTAAGGAAAATAGTCTTTATTTCAGCATGCGCAGCTAAACCATGCTATTAGGCATTCCACTAAGAATTGCATTATCTTAATTGGGGTTTTATTTGTCAAATGAATGCACAGAAAAGGCTGACGTGACATAATGTTGCAAATCCTATTCTGTATTGATTGACAGGGAGAGATTCAGCCTCACGGTGTGATGGCTTCCTGCACTATTAGAGCACATTGCCATCTTATTTGCATTGGAAAGTGAGTGCATTTTACTGCGAGTAATTAGTTAAGCTCCCGCGACTTTGGAAATTTAATTGCAGGTAGAGCAGAACTGGGCAACAATGAACCAAGTCAAGCATTACATAGTGAGTGGGGCAACAAACAGCAAGAGACACTACATGCAAACTAGTGACATTCACAGGCTAAAACACAAGCCGACCTGGTGATTCTTTGATCCATTTTAGACATACAATATTCATACAGTGAGCTACTAAATGTTTTATTTTAACCGCAGCGATGTGCAGTGCATTATTAAGCATGCTACAGTGTTTATCATTAATCATGTGCTGTTGACTTAGGGCTGTGTCTTTGAGTTTTCTGACCTTGGAGGCTGTCACACATGCACTGTACGTCACCAGATTGAAAGACATTAGCTTAATGGCATGCAGCTAAATATCCATTATACTGATGCAGGCTCCAAGGTAAATATTTGTCTCAATAACTGGATCTGAAAAAGACACGCAAATGGAAAAAATACAATATGCTTCACATCAAATTTAGCCAAACTAAAAAAATAAAAATAAAGGTGTATTTCTGTCTGCAGACAAATTAATTTAGATCTACAAAGAAGATCTTATGCTTTTTGCTTAATATTCTGTATTACTCCTTAAAGAGGACAAATGATGCAAAAACACTTCTGCAACAAGGTTATAGTGTAATTTTACTACAGTATCTTTCCCCATTATTAGTTTACTCAACGTTGTATTTGGATTGATTAACGCATGTTTGAGACTTCTGTATTGTCTAACTGAGGCCTAGGTGCTTCAAAAATCTCTTTCTAACAAAATGTCTTTACTTTGTGGGATTGTTTTTTTTTTATATATAATAATAATTATTATTGTTGTCATTAAATTAAAAACCAATGTATTTTATGGTTCAACAAAGAGTATTTGAAAAGCACAATGCAGAATGTCTCCAATAATAGCAGTATAATAAAAATACTGCTGTCATAAGGTTACATAAATGTTGAACTGGCATATTTGAAAAGTTAATAAAATGCTTTTCTGATGAGCTGTTCTTCGTGTGCTGATTCTTCTTACACCCACAAGCTCTCTCTACTTTAAGTAGCAATCACTTAAAAACTAAAAAAGTAAGAGTGGATGTTTTCAAGTTAGATTTTTGCAGTAAAAATATTTGTAGGTCTATGAACACATTCCTGGTCGTTCTAAACTGCATTAACATCACCAGAGCAATGACATTAAGATACGTTTAACTTAAGGCTCTATACACAATGTTTTGTTTCCTTGAAAACGTAAACAAACTGTAATATTACCTAATTGCATTGCATTTCATTTGCACTGGATTGTATACACTGCTTTTCAAGACCCCCAAAGATACTTCATATTAGCATTATTCATTCACATCACACTCTGTAATGGTTCACTACTACTGTAGCCACAGCTGCCCTCAGGCAGACAGGCTGCTCTTTTCCCCATCGGCCCCTTTGACCACCACCAACCATTCATGCACACACCTGATCCACACTATAGGCAATGTGGGTGAAGTGTCTTGCCTAAGAGCACAACAACAATTTCTCCTCCTGCCACTCGACTGTGGCTCTTAGGATTCTAACAGTCTTGAATTAAAGTACTGGCCCGGCCCAACCTGCTTTACCTCTGAGATCTGACTGGGTCAGGCATTAACAAGCTGGTCAAATATTTACCTACTGTCAGAAGAGAACCATGTCAGTATACTAACAACAGCTAGCTACAAAGCAAATAACAATAAATGGAGCATTTCCTGCATTTTAGTGACCAAACAATCTGTTTTTTGACATACACAGGACACAGCAAATTCATTGTAACCTCAATAGATACATTAACAAAATATCTGTGATGGAGGTTTTAAGTGATTTTCTTCCTGAAAATAGCAAAAGAATCCAGTATGTTTAAACACCACAAAGTAAGCTATGCACCAGTGATTCAAAGTAGCAGGAATATCTACTCTTTTTATTCATCGCAACAGATAATTTTCCCATTACAATGCCTCTAAAGGTAAGATATCAATCAAAGACACACGACACACACAGGACATACATGCAATTATTTCACAGGATCACTGGCTCTTAATGGTGTTTTGCCTCACCTTCCTATCAACCACATTTGTTTTCCTCTCAATTAGGCATGCAGGCTGAGCAGAGCAGCACACGTCTTGTGCTGGTGAGTATAGGAGCAGAGGCCGTGGGGGAGGGAGAAGAAGCCAGGAGGTAGTAGTGCGGTTGTGTTGATGCTGGTAGTGTGGTCAGCTGCTACAGAGATATATTCTGTTATCCGTTCAAAACAGTCCAACCTTTGTCAGTCAATTACAAGTGGTCAGTCATGTATGAATTTAAAGTGGATAGGGTGAAGCCTGAAGCTACGCTATTTTTTTTTTTTCTTTTACCACTTGAGAAAATATTAGCTTTGCAGTCTCGTGCATGTCACACCCAAAAAGAACATTTTCTTATATCGAATAACCAAAATAAACCCAAAAGAAGACTAGATTTAACCCTACAACAAATGAAAGAACTAACCTTTTTTGAAGGGTTAGTCACTTGCTTGTGTCTATAGAGTTGTTATTCCATTGCCAGCTAAATACAAAAGGCTTTTTGGCTTTTAAACTGTATGTTTAAATAGCATTGCCTACAGCCATTTTGGGTGAATTAGTCAAAGTAATTTCTCGACATTGTGCGATATCAGCATCGATTTGTCCTCTCAAAACCATGTGCTCTAAACACCTGCTGTCACACCAATCACATCGCCCAGCTTCAACCTCAGCCCCTCCTTTCACCTTCTTCTATTGCTTTTCCAATAGTAAATTTGAAATGTATGGAGTTCAGGGGGTTAGCATTTTCACTTCTCAACCTCGCAACCTGTATGACTGCCATTTTAAGCTAAAATGTGTTTATTTTTTTTACCTAAATGGCTACACTTCACTGTTCAAGGGTTTGCGGTAAAGATTCGGTTAATCCATTAAAACAGGGCTTACTACAATACTTGTGGTGATTTTTAACAAGGCTTGGGACCACCATAAAGAGTGCAGAGGCCTGTAGCTACACTTCACAGTTATTGCCACAGTTATTTTGGCATTTCTTTAGACGCACATTTATGCATACACTGAGCGTTTCTTCTCCCTGTTGAGCCTTATGTTTGTCCAGCAGATATCCGCGTGGCGTGCGCTGTGCTTTTGGGTGCAGCGGGGCAGCGGGAGGGGGGCACATGTGGTGAAGATGTCCTCCTGTCTTGTGCGCTGCTCTGACTGCTGCTGTGCTGTGGAGCCTGGAGCAAAAGACTGAAGTGTGTCAGCCCTGCGCAGCTGATAACACTGCCTCTGTCACACTTGGGCCAAAGAGCATTTGTGGAGAGCTGCGCTGCATCAAGGGCTCGTGACGCAATACACAGAAGCATTCAAATACAGGAACTGCTTTTCTTTATGTGCCTTCAACTGTCACTTCATTTATCTGATTTTTCTCTGAAGGTTTTCCCTTGACATATGGCATCAATGTACAGACAGACTAACATGGTTTAATATAGTCTGTTGTTAAAAAAAAAAAAAAAAAAAGAGTTAGAGAATGGTATTAACCAACATAAATAAGATGCACACATCTCACATGTATTATTTTTTACTTTTCCAAATATCTAACTTCCATTTTATTAACTTTTGTGGTTGAAGTTCCATTGACAAGGTTAAACAACAGAGACAAGCATGTGATAACAGCAAATTAAATCATATCTGTGAAGGGAAGAGTGCACCATTCACTGAATAAATGCAAGCTATGTTTAGTGCCATAATGGAAACATCTCAGGCAAAACATTATGTATCTTCAGGATGGAAAAGGTTGCATTATGTCTCTTTAAAACAGGAATTATACACTGAATCATATATCACTTTGATGAATCACATGACTTTTTTTCTTGAATAATATTAACTACATATGTCAGCTCAAAACAGTGCTATTTTAACTTTCATTTACTCAGCCAGAAACTTGAGTCTATTTGGCTGAGCACTAGCTAAGCATTTTCATTCTGCATCTTTTGATCTCACTGAATAAAAAGCAAAGATGTTTCTTGGGTTGTAAGCTGTAATTTGTTGTATTTTGATTCTAAAATGAGTTTGTTTTTCTCTCTCTGCTGTTTATCGTTTTTCTAATCCCAACATGTTGCGTTTTCCTTTCGTACCAGCGTCCGCTCCACTTTGCCTTGACATATGGGCCGTCCTCCACCTCTTTATTCTGGTCCTGTTAAGTAAAGGTGGTAGTGACAATGCAGAGTGCACTGTGTTTACTGGGCTTATTTTGTTGTTTCTTTTACATCTGCACGCCGCGCTGGTACAATGGTGAGTGCTCCTGCGTATCCTCGGGCCATTGCCTTCCCACAGTTTCCTTTCATGGCGAGAGGCGCTGACAGAATAAAGAAGAGCTCCTCGAGTGTGGAGTCTCTTATCAGAACCCAACATCTGGCCAAGACTGATGGGCGCTGAACAGCTCTCCAAATATCATCCAGTTTGAGCGGCATAACGCTTGTTTAACTGCGTCTTTTGTACAATACTAATTCAGCCCCTCTCATTATGTGTCTTTCACTGAGGACGCCATTTCTGTGATTACGGAATTTAGTTCCTCAGCAGGGAAGGAGCCATGTCTGAGGCGGCACTTCAGCAGGAAAAAAGAGAATGATTGTTGGATATACGTGTGGCATGAGTAAACAAAAATGGCTTGTGTTTTTGAATACATTTATTGGTTTGTTTGTAAATGATAAGATAAGATTGTCTGATCATTACAGAGTGTAACACACCATTTGGTGGTTTAGACAATCTGCACTTTTTTACACGACTAAGCTTTTGAAGTTTAGAGTTAACACTGGGTATCAACAAACTACTAACTGACCCTAACTTACCAAAATTAGCAACATCATGACAAGAGAAACTGGCCCACTTTGGTTCATTATTGATATTGAAATCAGCTGAAATACAGAATCAACCAGGGTCAAAATAACATTGTAGTAATGGAACACTCGATACCATTATCGGGAGTCAGATTTCGCAGTATACCATCCATTTTTTGTCCTCTTTTTTTTCCCAAATGCTCATCACAATAGAACAGGGTCTGGAACTAAATAATTAGCTGTTTGTTCATTATTAGTAAATGCTATCTAATCATTTAGTAACGACAATGTTATTTTAATCAGTAACAAACATTTGTAAATGATTTCTTTTAGTTGCCATGTATTTAAAAAGTTCTACATAATTATTACAACTAGGGTCGCACCAATCCAATACTAGGATGGATATCGGTGCCGAACCAGGAAATTTTGCTGGATCGGGAATCAGCTCAGTGAGATCGGTACAGCCAATATCCTAGTTGTGCCTTTAATTGAACATAATGAGACTGATTTAGAGGCTGATGTTGATCCAGAACGTCTCATAATGTTTGACATTATAATCATATTAACTTGTTTGGTGGGTTGCACGATAAATAATTATGCAACACAAAATGATCAAGTCTTATGTTTTGAAAAGATTTTTTTTTTAAAAAGCTATTTCTGTCCATATACTATCGGTTGATATTGGGTATCAACAAATATTTAATTCCAAAGGATCGGTATCAGAACTGGAAAAAACTCGATTGGTGCATCCCTAAATACAACTGTGTTTTTCCCTTTAACTAGCAACAAAATCTCCATAACCAGTTGGGTTATGAAGAAAGGCTTCCAACGAAAGAATTAATGTGACAACCCCATGTAAGTATAGTCAAAGGGTTCGGCAACAGAAAAAAGAACGATTAGCATTTCAAGTCTAAAATGTCATGTTTTTTTGTTATTGTTTACTTCATGTCAAGCACAAAATTACCACATGTCAAACTTGGAACATTGGTGATTTTCTGTTTAAAAATATAATACAGGATTTGCAAAACGTCATCTTTGATTTTAATGACTCTCTCAACAACTTTTCCTTTTTAATTGTAGTGAAACATGAGGGAAAATCAGAATAAACCAGATTTCTGAGAAAAACAATCATAAAAATGTTTGTTTTGAGCAGAAGACAAAAAAAAATCTTAATGCTAAGAATTTGCAAATGCAATGTGTTGGCCAAATGGGAGTCCTAATTGTAGCTTGAACACGTATTAGCCTTGATGCATTGCAGCGCATTAAATTGAAGCTAGGGTAATCTGCTTCAGATTTAAGAAATTATGGAAACACCTGGATGTGAAGACGCAAATAGCCGCGCACCAAATCCCGCACAGCAGCTGTGTCATTTAGAGTCATGTCCTTGTTTTATTGTGACACAAGCACAATGGGTAAATCAATTATATTTAGTTGTCTTCAGAATTATAGCATCATTTTTGTGTGACGTGGATTTCCCTTGGTCTCAAACTTATTATTTCATAACCTAAAGCTAAAATCTGCTGCAGTGTCATTGGGAGTTTGTAATAAGCTGCTGATTGAGTGTCTACATTCCTAGCTAAATCATAATGTTTACTTTCCAACTAACAGTATGTGCCTCTGCAATCCAGAAAAGTGAGATTGGTATTGGGACCATTGGAGTTATAAACTGATCTGTTGACTTATTTGTCTTTCTAAATACATTCACATTAATAAAATTAATACATTAGCTTCCCTTTTCTCTACATTAACTCATGTCTATGCTCTTACATTCTCTTAAAGTCATATTTTATAATATTTGGATCATATGAATATCATGTCATTAGATAGCTTTCCTGAGATCAAACAAGGTAATTCCTCCTTAGTGGGACTGCTTCCATCATTGCAGTTACTTTTGGGTATTTATGTGAAATCTCTGCTGTTATGCAAATGATGTTGTTTTATTGATTGCATTGAGCTTAAAGCTGTTTGCCTGTCTTTTCATAAAGGCCAAATCTCCATGTTCAGCTGTGATGAGTACCACTGTTCACGTCAGGAGGCTGTACACCGCTGTGTCCATCTCTCACTGCACACTTGGAGACAGCATCTGCTTCTTTTCACCTGACACAGAGCAGCAGCCTGCAGCACACCCAAGCTCACAGCTCAGGAAAGTTCCTACTGATCAAAAGGTCTGCATTCGATCTAATATTTTAGGCACTTTCCGCATCAAGGATTTTGAGCAGTGCTGCCAATATGTAATATAAAAAGCATGATTGTATGTTGCTTACTGAGACGCTGTCATAATAAATCTATTGCACAATATCGTTTCTGATTTCCATTTCCCCAAAATAACAAACCTGAATCCAAAACATGTGTACGTACAGTAAGGCTTCAACCAGCTGCCTGAAGAGGGCAGGGGCAGATGAATAATTTGTGCTGGTGAGTGTTGTACTGCTCTGAGGTATAGGCAGTGAATCATCATAAGATAAAACGGCAACATCTTTTCATCTCCTTTGCGCCGCTTCATATTAGGAACAGGAGCCGCACTCGCACAAATGTTTTCAATCTAAAAGCCATATCATAGAGGACTATTTGTTTTCATATAGATCATATCTTTGATTTTGTACTCTGCTGCGTAAATTGAATCCGAGCAAAAGGTGGAGGAGAGATAATGCTGCACTAGCAGAATCCTTGTTCCAATTACAAAATCATTTAGGGCCACACTAGTTAATATCAATTACATCAAAGCCTTATCTTGACCGCAGCACTGCTTGTGGCTACTCAGTCGTCTCTCCTACTCAAAATTAGAATAAAAATGATGCACAATTAGCACAGTTCACGCGGAGCACTGCAAATGGCACCTTTTCAAAAACAGTTTTCAATGTATGTAGTGGGGTTTATGTAAAATAAAAGGGCTTTTTCAATAATATTAATAAGACACTGCAAAGACCAGCTGTTTGGCATTATGTGTATGTTAGGTGTGGACATAAAAAGAACAATTTGGATGGGTTTAGGTCAGCTTTAGATTCAAACTATGTATCTATGTGTAGTGTGTTTTTACTTTAATGTGCTATAATGTGTATGTGGTGGTGGAAGCTTAAGCTGCACACAGATTTTCTCAGGTCATAGTTTGACAGTGGTTATGATGACTTAAGCCATTAAGGGTCACATAAATGATGTCAGGTTACTCCAGAACAGAAGCTATGGTGGGCTGAAAAATCAATGTGATGTCATCCTAGAGTCCTCCCCCGGGACACACTGAGCACTGATATGAGAATCCACTCTGACCCTTTTTGGAGAGAACCACCCCGCTCAGATTCAGGTCATCCCACATCATTACTTCACATGGACATGGGTTAACGGCACAGCTTCAAACAAGTCGACAAACCTCTCAGACTGTGGCAAGTGGACATTTAAAAGACTGGAAACATGCAATAAAATTACCACAGGGCACAATCTTCTCACAGCAAAGACAATCCGTGTGCAATGTAGTATCAATAGCCGAAGCCGTAGCCATTTGCAGCGCAATTAAAAACTCAATTTTCAAAGCGCTTTGCCGAGGGTGATAAATGGGCCAGTAATCCCTTAATTGTTCAGTGTGAGTCAGAATCACAGTATAGACGGCAGATCAGCGCCGCAGCAGAAACAAATAAAGTAAATACAACAGCATGAGGTCTTTATCAAGTCCAACTCTCATTGTCTGGGCAGGATGTGTAGAGATTCAGCAGTGCCTCTGGCGATGTCCAATTTTATGGCCAGCTTGAGAATATTGTTCATATTTGCAAAGGAGTATAGTAAAAGCAAACACTAAAGTTACACAAGTGAAACAAGCTCCAGAACAGGAGAAACACAGAAGCTATGGAAGTCATTTGAGTCTCCAATGATCAAATCAAATCTATTTATTTTTAGCCCAAAATCAAAACAACAGTCGTCTCTGATAACTTCCCAAGATTGTTAATTTAGCAAATATCGACAGTAGAAAATAAAACAATAAACATTCATAAAATAAAAAAAATGATTCTCTTGCTAAAGAGATCAAAATACATCGTGTGAATTTTGAAGAGGATAAATAGTTTCTGTACAGTATGTTATACTCTTTGATCTATAATATTAATAATAGCTTCACAGGTAGAAGAAAGGTTCAATGTCACTTAGATCCTGTCAGATATACATGTTTAGCTCACTGAATCAAGCTCTATACTTACACACAGTAACCCTCTGGAAGGCCTTTTCCTAAAAGCCATTGCGGTAAGACAGGGGATCATGGCGGACATTTGAAGCTGATTGGCTGAAGTGTCACAACAGTGAAACAAGTGCATTCTGTTGAGAGAAATGCACAGTCCCGAAGAAAGCAGAAAACTGGTGCACATTTTAACCACCAAATCCCATACTCTGCTGTGATTGGTCTGAAGCACTAGTGGACTGGAGTGCAACCCACACTGCAGGAGCCCAGCCAGATGGATTCTCAAGGTTTTTGAGAATTCATGGTTGAATTCATTTTATAAACTTTTAATAAGCTGTTGGGGAGTTCTTAACAGATATTTGGACATCCATAGGGACTGTGTAAAATATACTTTGGCGTAACCTTTAACATAAACTTTGGCACTGCATTATCCTAAAACATCTGTATTTTTCATGTGGGCCTACTTTTTTCACTATTTTTATTTGTCCTGATTCTAAGCTGCTTTGCTGTTGCAACAACATAAAAAAATCAACTTTGAAATAAACGCTGAAGTCAATTCAATCCAGAGATTTGGATCAATCACCAAACTTTCTGGACCGTGATGCGAGTGAACCTTGATCTTCTCACTTGCACTGCACGCAGCAGCAGTGGCAGATGCTGCAGCTGTTCTAGTGTCCGACCTATTCACAATCATTGGCCACCTGAGATTGCAGTGTTTCTTATCGATCCCTTCCCCACACAGGCTCGTATTGACAGGCGGGGCGTGCGCGGTCGTCTAGTCTTTCAGTAAAACGTAGCGTGTGGCTTTTTTAATTTAACGTCAGATCAAGTTTGACCAACGCTGTCTTGGTCCAATCGGAGTTCAGATCGGCTCTCTCCCCTTCACCCCCTCCCCTCCCTCTTTCTTTCTCTCTCGGCTCACTCTCTCGCTGGATCTTTAGTTGCACAAGAAAAAAAGCGCTCTGCAGCTGGACGGCTCTTGAATGAACCTAATTGGTGCGCGGTGAGACCGAGGAACAGCCATCATCCTCCGCTTGTATCCGCTGGACTGGCCACGGCGCTCTCCATCCCCTCCGCAGAACATATGAATGTGCACACACGGACACTCGCTTTGAGGAGTTGAACAGGCAGCTCGGACGAAAATGGCACAGAGCGCGCTTTTGTTTCTACTGTGGCTCGTGGACGGAACGCTCGCCGGATTCCCTAATCAGATTAACATAGGTAAGTCTTCATGTGTGCTCCTGTAGTGACCCTGCGTAATGTTTGGAAAGAGGTTTGTTAGAAGGCTCAGTGGTTTCTATGTGGCAGCGCGTAAAATGAAGTTGATATTATAGAGAAATGATTGCTTATTTGTTCCTCTAAACGGGATAGAAACACGAAAATGAATGCTCAGTAGTGCTTTCTGTGGGGCTACTTGTAGTTTCTTGCAGCAGCGGAAGAGCTCGATAAGAGTTATGCCAGAGACAGGCGCACTATCCAACTGCTCCCCAACTGATGCAACGCAGCGCATGTAGTGGCCTATTTGCTTATTAAACCTTTATTCCAGATCAGAGATGCTCCTAATCTCATGTAATCTACGATCACTTCTAACCTGTGTTCTCTTTTTGAAAGGGGGGCTCTTCATGCGCACCACGGTCCAGGAGCACAGCGCGTTCAGGTTCGCTGTCCAACTCTACAACACAAACCAAAACACCACTGAAAAGCCTTTCCACCTCAACTACAACGTTGACAACCTCGAGTCGTCCAACAGCTTTTCGGTCACCCATGCGTGTAAGTCTGCCTTCTATTTCAGCCTGTCCACTCTCCTCCTCCTCCTCCCCTTCCTCTTGCTCCTGCTGCTGCTGTTTCTGCTGCTTCTGTCCGGGCAGAATTATTTATGTCAAACTTAAATGGACCTTATGTGTCAGCCGAACATCTCAATTCACTTACAGCATTACATCGTTGCTTTTACTTGGCCAACTCTTAAAAATACGCATTCTGCATATTCAATAATTCATTAGAAATTGCCACTGCGTTGTCCCATCTTAACTATTTATTTAGTGTAGTTGTTGTAGTGCAGTTGTTAAATGGTGAGAATTGGCTCATTTGACCTCACAAGCTGCGTTCATGCCCTGCTCTGTTCTAGTCCTGGCCCACTCTTGGTTTAGTTTCAGTTTTAGTCCAGGTTTGATGTGTTGTGTGCAAGTCAATGGCAGTATTTGAAATAATCACAACAAAGTCCATGCGAACACAAACATTTGACTGCTCATGTCATTTATAATAGCATGTAAAATCTAATCAGTCATTTGTGTTTGCACCATTATTTCACGTAGGCCTTTTCTAAAGAGAGAAGCAGATACAAATATCATTAAAAGTTTCCTTGGCAACATGATGTATACATACATGGCTGAAAAGAAAATGCGTCCAATTAACATCAACACTGTGTCAAGGACTCGCTGCGTGCGCTCTATAGAAGGGATTTGAATGGAAGCAGTGGAAAGGAACTTCCTTTAATTTGAATTGAGAGAATGGACCAAGAAGACACTAATTGCTATGCTTTCCTCTTGAGTACATATTCTTATGCAGATGAAGTAGTTCTGCTGAATATAAAGAGCAACCTCACTAATGTCAAAGATAAAGTATATCATTGGGCTAGTCCAAAGTTTGGATAAATTTAGTCAAATGTTCCAAGGACACTCAAATAAAAAAAACAAAAACAATATGCTATCAAAATCTGCTGCATTAAGTGTTAATCGGGTGTTCTGGTTAACATCACTACATATTATCAGGACGATAGCAGCATAGTGGATTAAGCTTCATCAAAAAGTGGACTTTTCACTGGGTCTTTGACTGTCAAGCAGGTATGTGTATACAGGTATTTACAAAAATGGTTAGTGGTTAGCTGGCTATTCTTAAAATTAGTTAGTTATTTTATTTATTTACGATACAGTTAATGGCATAAACTTTGACTTTGGCTTAAAGCAAGCAAAGTAGAGTTAATAATACAAGCTTTATTAACTCTTTATGACATCATTTTACAACCAGTAACATGCTGCTCATTGGTAATAATCTTTGATATTGATCTAGCCATGTTATTGAGACCACAGAGAATGATTTGGATCATTTCTTTCTTTGTTGCATTTGTCTCCAAGGCAGACGTAGGGAACACATAGCCTGGGTTTAGCGCCCTGTCTGTTACCCTGTGTGTGGTGCTCGTAATGACCCTGGTGATGTTCTGTGCCCTAGCATCCTCTCTCCCCTCTTCTCCCTGGTTGCTGAGCGTCTCCCCAGCATTGCAGAGTCAGCTCATTAGCACCCAGCGCTCATAGCACCTCACCACGGCTGTCATTGGGTGAAAGGGGAGAGAGAGAGAAAAAAAATCTATAACTCCTCGGCCGACGGCAGCAAATGAGTCGAGCCCTGGACCTGCAGAAGCCAGGGGAGGGAGGTGGAGCGTCATATCTCCGTCAACAGACCAAAGCATCCGCAAAAAACAATAAGCAAATGAGAGAGAATAAATATAAGATAGCACGGTGCAATTTCACGCATGTTGAAGAGTTAGAGAAGCATATAGCAAAAAGCCAGATATCAAAAGCTAATTAATTTCAGGAGTAGGTTTAAAACGTGTGGATAAGGGACTGCTGTAGGAGTTGTGGTCCTGCAGAAATGCATAAATACATTGGGGTGAAGTGATATTTGATGCCTAAATAGGGGTGTTATATTTCAAAATATCAAAGCTCTTTGATACTGTACTTGAAGCATGATAAGCTGACACTGACAGGGATGACAAGTACATTTAGTAAGGCTGAGCGATATTCCCCAAAAATTGTTTTTAGTATTTTTTATTTCTGTCATAGCTCGATCACGACCAACCAAACAGTAATGTGTTAAAACTTGTCCTTTAACCTTTTTAGTCCAGACTTAATTTTCAGACAAATGACAAATCTTTTTGTGCTCTTTTTAATTGAGTCCGTTTGGAACATTTTTATCTGTAACAATCTCAAAACAATCTCAAATGCTTGTTTTGTGTGTGCGGTGTTTTTTTTTTTAACACAACATTTAGGAATGAAGACATTGTTTGCAAAGACGTTTCTCTGGGGGAGACCCCCCAGACCTCCCGCACTTCCAATATATCAAGGCTGATCAGTTGAAATTGCAATTTAATTAATTTGATGGCTTTGCGTTGTTTGTACTGAAATTGTACTTGCAGCTCTTTATGACTTTCTTTGGGTTTGAAGCTGGCCAATGCGAGTTTGTAATTGCTAGTAAAGGTTGCAGACTCCTAATCATGGTGCTAAATAAGTATCATGAAAATTCAGACTAACAAAAATCACATCACAAAAATATTGTGACAATCCTACTTTCAACTTTAAACACAAAGTGCCCATCTCATGCAACTGTTTCCAATTGGTCAGACATCAAAATTATACAATAAAATGGTTGTGACCACCTTTCATTACACGAGCTTCTTTCTAGCTCCAACAGCTAGTCTCAACATCACTGTGTCAGCTTGAAGGAAACTAAAGAGCATAATAATATTGTTGGGAGGATGTGTCGCACTTTGCTTTGCTATTTATAAACAGCAGTTCTTGTGAAATTGCTGTTGTGGATTGTTTGGAGGTGATTGTGTCAAGGCCAGACGCGGCATGTTGCTCTCTCAAAAGTCGACCTGCGGCTCACTTCGTCATACTGACGAAATGCCTATTAAAGAGACTTCCTGGCTGACAAATGGTCTTGTAGGTTAGGGATGTGCACTTTGAAAGTTACAAATTTGAATTTACAATAAGTTAATTCAATTAGGAATTGAGAATGTGTGATATTATAACAAAAATGAACTGGACTTTTAACAAAGGCTAAGTGCTGAAATCAGTATTTGACTCTTTTATGGATCTCGTCATTTGAAGCCTACAAGACATTTACTGTTTTACACAGGCAAAGTTAGTCCAAGCCAGAAACATTGTCTTTTGACCACATAAACATTCTGCAGGCATAAGTCCTGAGATGACTGAATGGTGTTTAGCGGAGTTTGTAAAATATGTCTTGAAGTTATTTCTTCTTTCCAACACTTTCTGTACTACATGTTTTTGTGAAAGGTCTCTGGATATACCACAGGCGTTTTTGGTGATTAGAAATCAACTCAGAATGTAATTATAACATTTTGTTCCAAACTTTTAACTTTGTAGACTGATATTTGCTCACATTTTACTGCCAAAGTCCTTTGTGTGACTCACCAGGCTCTCGCCTCCTCATTTTCTGTACATTCTTTACAATGCAGGCTAATTTATTCAGCCAGTCAGCTTAAAAATTCAGTGAAGGTTATTTACTTAAGAGAAAGACAATGTGAAGAATGTGTAGCTTAAATAAACGGGGCAAGCATTTCTTTTCAAGTCGGGATTAAAAAGCATTTGGTGATTAATTGAATTAGTGACCGGCAGCCAAACAATGCTCAGCTTCACCTCGCGGCTTCGACTTTGCAGAATGCCTTGGTGGTCGAAACACTTTGAAGTGACATCAGAAATAGAGAAAGGGCTAATTACAAGCACTGAGTCTGTAATAGCTATGGGAGCTCGCAGTCAGGTAGAGCCAGTGAGAGACGGGGGCACAACATGGTTCAAAGCCACTTGTGACAGTTTGAAGAAAGCAAAGAAAGCCAAGCGGACAGTGTTAATGTTCTTGATGGTTCCGGCTGGCCAGCTTAATGACACCTCCATCCTTTTCCCTTCACCTGCGGCAAGCACGAGAAATCAAGCGCTCCCGATTTGCAACGGTCTTTATTAGATTACCCGCCGTGATGGCTTGAGAGAAATTTTACGTCTCCTAGAATAAATAATATGCCAGATTAAAGTCTGAGGCAATGCACCTGTATGCAAAAGAGTTCAAATTACAATTTAACTAACTGATAGGACATTTGAGGTTAGGGCGGCGACAATTAAACGTATATTAACAAATAACTAAGTATTCTGATAATCCAAAGACTGAATAAACAATTATCACAAAGACAGTGGTCCTATTAATGTAAATGTCACAAAATATTAAACTGTATAATACACTTAAAGTTGGGGAAACTCACTTTTTTAGTTCTAATTAGTAACCTTTGTGTTTTCCACTACAGTATTATTTAGTAATTGCAGTACTTTGTGTAAAAACGAGACGACTGAGTACTGTCTGAAGTGAATAATAAAGAATTTTAGTTCTAATCTGAAGCTGTATGCATCTCTCTGATTGGCTGTGCTTGGGTGATCCTCTCTAGTTTACTTTGCTGTTTGTAAGTGATTTTTAGCCATAATTGCCAGCAAAAATGAATCTATGTTGATATTAACCATGTGTTGAAGGATTTAGTAGAGGAAGTCATCAGATTCAAAACCTAAATTGTGTTTGCAGTGTAAAAATCTGCTACTCTATCTTCAATTCAACAAATTTTTGTTTGTTTTTCATGAGAAACCAGTGTAAGTTCTGATGAAATATAAAGACCAATTTTGTTCATTTCTCCACATTATAAAACTAGAGTTGACTACAAACTCAGTCATAGTTATGTTGTACTGCAAACAGGTTTAAAAATGGTTGAAATAGGTAGAGTTCAAGATAATTTTTTGAGACTACTTTGATTGCCTTTCATGATGAATTGTTAATTAAACAAGTACATTTACTTCCTCTTTCAAGTACTGAAGCAGTTTTGCTCATTTCACGTGAAACTAAGTGTGTATTTTTCTTGTTTAAGGTAAAACAAGATATTTTAGGTTTGCTCCATTGGCAGTCTTATTTTAAGCCCGTCGAAAGCTACTCAAAACTTAGGCACACATTTGTTTGTTATCTAACTGAAGACGGTCAGTGTAAAACAGGTAAATAATTTTATAAGGGGAAAATGCTGATCTTACTTGGTTAATTTGACAAACATATCACATTCTTTTGATAATTAAACTGCAATACACTTTAAGAAACATTTTAGCACATTTATGTTGGACTGACAAAATAACTTACATCCAAATATTGTTTAATGGGATATGACAAAATTATGGAGCTATTCATTATTTTCAATATCACCCCTCCTTCTGTATTATTCTCTATGGAAATCTAATTTATCATATTTCAATTGTATTTGGTTCATGATTTGCTAAAACCGTAAAGTACAAGAAGAAACTGAAAAGTGAATTCCTGACTGCTAAAACAATCATTGGTTGGAGTCCTAAATCAGGTACAAGAGAACTGTGTTATGAATGTTTGATTTGGGTTTTATTGGCACTAGCATGGCACCTTTTCATTCTTCTTTTACCTGCTGCAAACATACAATTCAAGCATCTCATTTTGGCTGAGCTCTCCATCCTATTTATGAAATCACTCGTCTTGATACCAGTTAAAGGCGAATTTTGCAATGCTTGGCTTTTGAATCTCCTCTCGGTATTCATCATCCCTCATTCTGTCATTAAGCTAATGGCGTGTGTCCCCGCTGCCAGCCTTTTTTACATGTGCCTGCCCCTCTTTTATTGAATTCTCCTGGTCCTTTTAAAAGCTTTGGCACTACCTTCCTGCTGGATCCGGCCTCCTCTGCTGTAGCCACTGAACAGGAAATTCTTCATTTGAGAGCAAAAGGGAACCAGGATAAAACACAAGCCGCTGTGATTGCATTCGTCATTTTCGATGCAGGACAGGGAGGACAGGGGGAGAGAGAGAGAATAATCAGGGGTGACGGTGAGCTGCAGTCAGCGGACAGGGAGAGGAGGCTGTTAACTGTGCTTTATGGAAAAGCCAGTCAACCTATAGGAGGCCAACCGTGTAAGCTGGTAGCATTTATAATGTAAGTAAAGTCTGCTGTACCTATTTGTATTTCTATTACTGTTTTTATTTTTTGCAATCAGGTCTAGTGTTGTATAATTTAAAGATTAGGGTTTGATTATTATTATATTTTTAATAATATGTCCAAAAATACCTGTCAACCAGATTAACTCAAATATATTTATTATTATTTCCCACCATTGTTATTTGTCAGCGTATTAATAAATAATGTTGGTAATGATTGAAGACTTAATAAATATCAAAAATAGAATTTTAAATATTTGAATGTTCAAAAGAGTTAGCTTAGCTGTGCAACCCTTTCAACATTTTGAGCAAAAGTGCTCAAAGCTGTTGTAACTCATCAAAATAGCAGAAATATTCTCATAGTTATAGCTTCCTTTCACTGACCTATAATCTAAACTCAAGAATCCAAAGTCTTTCTGACTGAGGGCCCTTTCTCTCACTTTGGGCTCAAGTGTCAGTGACATATTCACAGTGCAGATGGGGTCTCTGGATCCTTACATATTGTGTGGCTTCTTCTGAATGGTGTGTAATATAGAGAGGTTTGTACTTGTAACACAGAGACAGACAAAGCAGAGGCTAAGGTGGAGGATCTCCTCAGGTGATGGTAGTAGCACCAGTTCTTCTGAACTACGCCTGAACAGTGTGGCCAGAAAAGGTGCACTGGAAAATGGACAAGGAACACAGACACAAAATGAGGATATGAAAAGTGGAAAGTCATCTAGTGGTAAACAATTACTATAGATTAATGTCAGGCTTTTTCCCTCTTAACTATAGGTACAGAGCATTGGTCAGAGATGGAGATGAATGAAAAATATTTTCAGTTCACTCAAGCATCAATTACATGGCACTGTAAACATGCACTAATCAATCAGAAACTGAGCAATCTAACAACGAGGGAACACTAAGTAAACATGGCTAAAGTACAACATCCTTTATTAGCCTATAATAATAGGCCTAATCAGTAGAGAACCACTGCAAAAGTTGTAAAGTTTGCATTGCACAAGTGTTGCGAGGTGAAAGTACTGTTAGTTAGACTGGAGATTGATGGCGTCATGGATGGTCGGTTTGTTTTGGGGCAGTCTTCAGTCCAGATGTTGAGGAGGCACAGATGGAGAATGTTTATGGCTTATATACATATGAATGTGTGCACACATTTGAAGCTGGCAGACACTGCCATCTGACACAGAGAACTGACATATGCCTCCACACATACTCTCTCTCTGCAGTATGCTTGTGCTGGATGGCTTTTTGTTATCATTGTGTAATAGATTCAATAATTCCTTTTGATTCCACTGGAAATTTTGGGTGGTCAGAACAGAAAATAGTGTTGTAATTCAGGTGTGTAACTATTTCATAAAGTATACATTATAGCCTGTGTTTGATCTTTATTTGTACAGCAAAAATATCAGCCAATTGTGTTTCTATCAGTCTGCCTTTTGAAAGTATCAAAGGAAAACCTCAAAGTGTTCTTACACTCTTTTGATTCTTTTAACAACCTTTTACAAATCTGTGCACTAAAATGTTAGAATTGAAGAATTTGATAAATCTCAATCCCGAAAGAAGCGTGATCCTATAGTAAAATGAACGTTACATTGAGGCCAGTGGGTGAGTATTTATCTTATTGGGAGGACCAAAAGTTGTATACACACTCACTTTACAGGGACCTACCTTCCTTATGCGGACAAAAAGCATTTACCCATGATCTAAATCCTTCATTATTAGATCAACAACATCTTTAACTTCAAATAAGGTGAGGGTTAAGATTACATTGAGGGTTAGGTTAAGTTTAAGCAAGAAGTCACTAAGGTTAAGGTTAGGGTAAGGGTCCATGAAATGAATGTAAGTCAATGTAATGTCCCCATGAACTCTGAAAACACAACATGAGTGTGCTGTCGTGTGTGAAAGCGTTGCCTTGAAGGTCAGGTGCATGGGGAATAACTCGCGCTCTAAACCATGGCAAACACACAAAAATAGTGCTAAACTGGACATGGATGCTGCTTAGTTAGCCATCCCATTCCTCTGCTCACATTATGCAAAGCTTTTCATCCTACAAATATATAAAAGGCTGACAGACTCCAAAGGCTTAATCTCTGAAGGGTAACTGTTTTTGACCCAATTCGCTGTCCATCCTCTGGACATGTTTCTGTTCCAAAAGCCCTGCCGCACAACTCAAGCTGTAATCATATTCAGAATGGGCCTAAAAATTCATTCCAGATTCAACACAATTAATTTTTAATCAGAATATTCTCCGAGCCGCGTAGACCTGATAAGAAGTGGTGCTGTTTAAGCCTCGTTTTTTTTTTCTCCCTCAGAGGAATCAATGACGCTGGCAGATGTTGTTTGATAGAAGAACAGCTTTCTGCCCACATTGCCTTCAAAATCTCCCTGTATCTTTCACACACACTGGGCACTTGGCCATTGCAGCCACATGGAACATAAGTAGCGCACAGCCCGGAGACATATTTTTAACTATAAGAAGCAGTAAATCTTCACTCGAGCTGTAAATCCAGGCCTCAACATTTTTCTTTTTTTTTTCCCCACGCCTGACAGTTATCAATCTCTGGTGGTGTGTCAAACCTGCAGAGGGCATTGTTAGCTGAATTTCCTATTGATTTCCTTTATCTTCCATCTCTTTTTGGAGGCGTGTGATGAATTGCGAGGTTGAACCAGGAACGATTTTAGATGGTTTATCAAGCTGCTATGAGGATATTGCTGTACGCCCGTAGCTGGATTTCACACCACCGCTGTATTTGGTTCTATGCAACATGTATTTTGGTCAGGCAAGAAACTTCTGTTACAAAAAACTCTATTTTCAATGCCATTACAAAAACATGAACGATAATTGCTGGGTGCATGGTAGTGAGGAGGTTGTGAATTCGACTCCCGGGTCAGACTATATCTACATCTCACAATCTCTTGGGTGGAGTTTGCATGTTCTCCCTGTGTCATCGTGGGTTTTCTCCGGGTACTCCGGTTTCCTCCCACCACCAAAAACATGCATGTTTAGGTTAATTGGGCATCACTGTAAATTTTCCACAGTGATTGAATGAGAGAGTGAATGGTTTTCTGTCTAACTCTGCGACGAGTTGGCCACTGTCCAGGGTGTTCCCGCCTAAGGCCCAAAGTCTCTGGGATAGGCTCCAGTCACCCGCGACCCATAATGGGAATAAGTGGTAGAAAAGGAATAAATGAATGAATGAATGAATGAACGATTAAAAAAAATGTTAAAAAGTTGTGTTTTATACTCGAATAAGCCTCTTTCGATACATTTACAATATGTTCAGTTTAATCATGACTATACTTACGACTGTAAATGTCAAAAATTACATTTTATTTTGACTGAACATTTTTCAACATTTGATTTATTTACACAAATATTTATGCAACACATAGTGCAGTCTCATTATTGTACTCAGATAACGTTCAAGATCTTTCAAAAACAGAAAAAGACAATTATGATTTTTAATACTCATGACTATAAAGCTTGCTTGTGACTAATGAGCATAAGAGCCATATTTTTATTTATAGTGCTCACTGCCCTACTCTAAGCCAATCAGAGCCAGTTGCCACTGTTTCTCAACCAATCACCTTACAATAGATAATTCACATTCTTTATCTTCTATTCAGTCATCCTTATTTCTATAGCAGCAAAATAATTCCCCAACCATTCCTCAAATTCTCCATCTACACACCTATATGACATTATCAAAGCAAAGGCGAGGTAATTTCCTTATAAACATCCATTATACACTTACATTTCTGTCATCTTGATATTTAAATCAGTATGCTAAGCTCTGCTTTCTGCCAGTTTAATAAAAACAATGCATTTGCACTTTTCCTGGCTGCTAGTCCATTCTTAGATTCTGACCCATAGACTTGTTGATGCGAGGCAAAGATTAAGGCCCTTTTCATAGACAGACATGATGCAACATGACAAGCTATCAGCACACCACACATCTGGTCACCTCTGTTCAAATAATAGGGTTTCCGAACTATACGTCAACAGTGACAGGGCAAGTCTGCGCGCTCTTATTGAAGATGATATCGGCCCTGCGTTGTGATGGAGGAGGGACTGACTGGCCTTATAAAAGTCAGAGCTATAGGAGATAGAGAAGGTGCTGCATTAAGCCGGTGTTATGTGCTTTTGTGTTTATGATAAGAAAATGTCAGTTATGTGGAGGAGAAATAAAAGGATTTGTTTTGGAGTCAGGAAAACAATGGATTATTAGGTGCAGGTGATACTGACAATCTCATTATCAGAAATATTATGGAAAAGTGGATTTGTATCTGCATTTGACCTTCTTTCAGTGGTGCTGGGTTAAACTAGGGTTGCTTGATTATAGAAAAAATATCATATTAGTGAATATTTAAAACTTATTAAAACCATGATTATTTGTTAAAGAAAAAGGCAGAGCATCAGCATTAGCTATGCAAAGAAAGAACAGATAACATGAAATTAGGTAAATATCTCTCAATTTGGGGGCTACCTTTCTACTTAAAGAAGACCTATTATGAAAAATCTACTTTTCTGAGTTTTTTAAACTTGTTACAGCAGTTTTCTCATCATTATTACTTAACCAAAAGTTATATTAGGATTGATTCTGCATGTTTGAGTAATCTTGTAGTGTCCAGCAGCTGATCCTCAAGAGCTCAGAAAATCCCGGTCTTCACTTACCACCTATCCCTGCCCACTTGTCTGTATTTACTTGCGTTTACTCAAAAACTAGGATTGGCGAGGATTAGCTAATTTTTATGTTTTGCAATGAACAAAATATGAATTACTGGTGTACTTATGCCATAGTTTCTTCCTAAACATACGGAAAAATCACAAAAGTTGTCTTTAAAGAAACATGTTTGTGTACGTGTGTGATTTACAGATAATAATCATGACTGCTCGATAAATTTTTTTTTCAATCATTTAGAACAAAAATCATAATTGAAATTTAAAATCAAATAATTTCACAGGCCACGACTCATGTCCAGTCCTTGAGTCAGGTTTGGTCAGGACTGAATATGGAACAGGTTCTAAGGTTATGGAGAAAGCCAAACTTACTAAAATGTACCATTGATGCAACAGAAAACTAAGACAACCTATAATATTCAAATTTTGTGTATCTCCAAAAAGAAGAAGAGCAGCAGGACTTATAATGTGTTTAAAGTGAGGGGAATAAGGGACGTGTCCTTTAGTGAACTATTCATCTCAGGTGCTTGAAAAAGGCACGCTCTGTCTGACGGCTGCTTTGTTTTCCCAATGAGCAAAACCATTCAAGGAGATTGGGCATCAGGAGATTATTTTTCATATCAAAATGTCATTTACCTTTATAGTTTGCTTCCAAAAAAGGGGGAAAGCTGAAACGTAGCGACAGAGAAGAGAAGAAGAGAGGCACCTATTTTTTAAGACTGTATAAAAATGTCAGACATAACAGTCAGCATTTTTTTTTTTTTTTTTTACTATTTCACCCCTCTCAGTCTTTCTCTTTTCTATCTCTGCAGTTCTTTATTAAATTTAATCTCTCACACAAAGCCCATTACAGCGATGTCCCTGCAGCAGTCACAGTCGCACTCAGCCGTCGGCCATTCACTCCACAAAACTCACAATCAGTGCATCAGTAATCCCTCACTTGAATCGCAAAAGCCTTTCGCAGCTATGATCTGTCCTGGCTGCACTGATGTGAAGGTCAGGAAAAACAAAATACTAACTCTAAGCGTACTCTGTCTGGCACTGAATAACGATGTAGTGTGCAATGATGGTTTGCAGGAAAAATGATGGACAATACAAAACCACATTCTAAAAAATACAACTGCTAAGTGTTGACTAACATAGTTATCTGATTTATCATTTTTCTGTCTGAAAAGGAATCAAATTTTCTGCAACCCGTGCATTTTTAAACCATGAGAAATGCGTATTTCCATATTTTAGCACAATCCTCTTGTTCTGTTGGCAAATTTTGTTTATGACCATTGAAATATGCTCAAAAAAGAAGAAATACTTGAATATGAATTCATTTTTTAACTTATTATCCAGTTTAAAATAGTCAGGAATAGATTAAATTTGGTCCTATTTTGTTGCTACTAGTTCTTAATTGTGGTTTTACGCTGATTTGTTTTAGAGCAATAAAAATTGACTGCAGCATTTAGTATTATCACTATAGAAACAAATCTAGTCTTCTGAATGTTTGGCCCCAGCCCAGAAGCTATGGTCCCCGATAAAATCTGGCCCTCTGGAAAATAAAGTTGAATAAGTTACATGAGTTACATTAAAGTATCTGCATCTTTTAAATATAAATACACTGAAATACATTGAGAAATAAAACTAAATTCTTTGTAATTATGCCGTCTTATTATCTTGTGGTGGGGAAAAAAAATTGTAATTATATTTTACCCCAAATCGCCTAGCCCAGGGGTCTGCAATGGTGCGCCTCTTTGGGCTCTCATTGAAAATACACTGTTAGAGAAAAAGAAAGAACATTCTAATATACAGTATTATTGTGTGTAAATGTCTCATCTCATCTAAAATGCACATGTACAGATTATTTGATCAAACATGATAGGCCTACTTTGCAAAATGTGAGCATATTCACCTATTTGTCTTGCATTGTATATTGTTATTTAACTATAGTTGCGGCTCTTTCTGACTTAAACTTTATTTGAATTGGGCCATTGCGACTCTTTAGTTATTAAAGGTTACAGACTTAAGATATACAGAAAATTTTTTTAGTGAATCAATAATTACTTTCATTAGTGCAACCCCTAGAAATATGTCTGATACGAGGACGTGCTGTAGTTTTATTCTGGTTTGGACTTTCACATTTTTTGAGCAAATCTTTGAAACTAGCTCAGAGATCACCATGTTCCCAAATTTGGTCTGACAATGCGGCGGGCCTTTGAGCTCGTCGGCCTGTGGACTGGAGCAGATTGATGTAAACGTTTCCGTGGTCTGATTCAAATGAGGCGAGTGTCTGGAGCTGAGCTGTGTCAGAGCTGCATGTGTGTGCACCAAACAGGGCCTCCATCACAACTGATCGCTTCTGACAGTTCACAGTCGCCGGGCCACTGGAGCATCATAACCTTGTAAAACTAGTGTATGGCCACTGTAGCATGTGCAAGCTGAAAGAGAGGAAGAAAGATGGCCATGGATTAACATACATTTTTCATGCAAATATAAGGTGGAGACTGTTTTTTTAGCCTTTTGCTACAAAGACAGTATAGTGACAAACTAAAATGTCAACAAATGTGTGACAAATGTGTAAAAATGCATACAGTATAAATTTAAAGTGCATTTGACAGGCTAGACATGCACTTCTCTGTGAAACTTGGTAAGCATGATATTAAGAATTTAGAGTTTTCGACTGTTTTACATCAGTGGCAATAATATTTCAGGTTGTACTTCCCGGTTGGACATAGCAACAATAGGTGAGTGCAGCTAAAAGAATTTTTCTTTTTTATTGTTTTATACAAAAGGTAAATTGGTCCAGCCACTGACCGATATCACCAGATTCAAATTGTGTGGAAAATAGTTGTAGATATTTATGACAAAATATGTCTCTTGCCTTTTGACATCATGGTAAGTTTTTTTTTTTTTTTTTTTTTTTTTTTTACAATGTACAAATACATTAAGCACGTGCCAGAGATGTATCTACCAGATTCTAGATGTACAGCATATTTGCATCTGTAGTTCTGAAGAGAGATAAAGGAGGTGCTACCGAACATGTTTTTTGTGGTAGGGGAAACTGGAGCACCTGGAGGAAACCTTCACAGACACAGGGAGAACATGCAATAGCCATATAGAAAGGCCCGGGGCTGCCCCGATGTAAACAATATCCAAAATAATATTTTATACCATAAAATCAATTTGACAATCAAAAAGCACTTTTATTTAGTTTAAATAGTGTTTAAATTGCCTGAAAAACGTGGCAGTTGCAAATAAATTGTCTTTGTATTTTATGTAATTTTGCTTTTTGATGGCATATACAGAGGAAACTGAAATTTAGAGAGTTTTTATTTTTTGAGTGTAGTGATGCTCGATTATGATAAAAAATAATCATAAATTAAATTGTGATTATTCACAATAACTTCATTAGAGAAACTGCAGAACATGAATGTCCATTAAATCTAGAAAGTGAAGAGAAATATGTGAGAGAAATGTGTTCTACAACTGTAAAGAAACCTCCTTTATATATCAAGGACATTTATGAACAGGCTTATAAGCTAGGGTCAATAATCCCGATTACTCGATTACACAATTTTAGTAAACAATTATTGCAATAATCGTAATTGAAATTGAAATTCAATAAATTACACAGCCCTATTTGAGTTTGCAAGTTTTGATGATTGATTTGAACTGACTTTTAAATTCATGTGGTAGGTCCAGTAATATGCAGTGCTTTTGCCGTGACATTTCATATACACGCTGTGTTTCTGCCATTATCATTAGCCCTTTCCAAACACGTACAAGTCACAAACCTTAAGGAGCATATGCACTTTTCACACACAGTGATCCTTGCCTAGAGCTGTTTGTAGGCTCATTTGCCTCATTTATTGATTTTATGGACATATGAATGCATGGAAGGACCAGAGCCAGATAGTGTGTCCTGAAGATGAACATACACTTCAAACAGATCTATTGACCGGTAGGTGGTTGAATGGTGATCATAATATCCATTAGATGCTTTGTGTAAATATCCAAATGGCCCACTCTTCCATGTTAATGTCAGTCCAGTGCTCTTCCAGAACATACATCTCGCAGCCTTGGCGCTTCTTTTGCCCATGAGTAAGAATTAAGTGAACATGATGTGCTCGCTCATCCATGGCCCTCCTCTGTTTTTTTTTCCTTCGATGGTTAATTCGTTGTTGTGCTAATGCCGCCGTCGTGCGCCTCTTGCCATTTCACACATGGCTACGTCAGAAACCTTGTGGGCGGTTGCTCCGAGGCGGTGGTCCGGTCCCCCTTATGTGTGTCCATGCATGACAGTGATGAAATATTGAAAAGTTCTATTATCGACCAATGCCTCACCCCCCCAGTGCCATTCCATGCGCTTTAATTTCATTTTATTTTCTAATCTCAGTGGTGTAGCTTTACTTTTGACGCAGCGTGCCGAGCAGATCAGGGAACCTCATCTGGAGCCATGACAGAGCAAATCCATCGCAGCTGCAGAATGAAAAGGCGTATTTTGGAAAGAATCCACAGCAAAAGGCCTCGATGGGAAGCTAACTCTCAGTTGCCAGTGCCCTTTCGCAGTTCTGACAGTGCTACAATTTGATAAAGAGGAGTTCACTGGCTTAGCGCTTGCAAGCGAGAGTAGAATCTAAAGATGGAGAGATGCAGTGACCACAGGCGGTGTTGGGCTATTAAGGCACGCGTTAGAAGATACTATAAGCAGTTTTTCCTTTTCATGTTTGCACCTTGCTCTTGAAATTATAAAAGAGAAAAGTCTTGCAGGTGGAATCATTTAAAAATAATGTTAGAGCAAGTCAGTATTTAAAGAAGCTGCAAGTGCAAAACCTATTTCAAGTTGAATTGAATGAATATGCTGGTAATATGTTTTCAATTGCAGGCATTTCACACTGTCAGATGATAAATACTGGGTATAGTTTTGAAAGACAAACTCATTGTGGATTGGTTATTGTCTGTAGAAAGCTCAACACTGTAACAGTAGATCTGGTATTATTTTGAAGGACAAAAAGAAGTCCTATCAAAGTCACTTCATGTCGATGTCCTTCTCTTTTCTTTCTTTGTGGGAGACATTTTGTTCCAGTCCATTGTGGTGCTGGCTTCTGCAGCCGCCTCTGTTTAAGTCCCATCGCTAAGCTGTAAGTGGATAGACTCGCAGTCCTTTATGCATAAAGAAGCTTAAGTTCTAAAATTGCTCTCAAATGGCCAAAGTTTGTGCAGAAGTCAGTGCAAATTCCACCCTCAATTTCAGGCATTTTGTGTCAGGGAAAGAATAAGTTGCAAAAATAACCCACAATTAATGGATTGGATTCTGAGGCCTGTTTTCTTGTTGTTACTTCTGTGTTACTTTGTTTTGTCTGACACCTAAACATAAACAAACTGTGAAAAGCCAAATCTATCCTGGAAATAAAAAGACAGCTTTTAAGGAATTTGGCATGCTGTGGAATGCAAAATGATTTTAATGCAGCTGAAAAAATATGACTTCAAACCCTTGTTACTGTAAGGTAGGTTTATTAAAAAAATCAATACTAATCAATACTAAAACTGGTATCGATACTTTAAAACTCAGCGGCGCAGCTCCAGAAAACGTCCCCTTTCAGTCAGTGCGCAGAAAGAGGATTTGTCCTCCAGACCTGGGGTCTCATTTATAAAGCATGCGTATGTACAAAAAAATGTTTTGCATGTCATTTTCTACGTTGGTTTGTGATTTGCAACTTTGTGTTTCTGTGAGTTCAGAGATGTGGCAAAAAGAGATCTGTGCTGAGAGAGATGAGAAATTGTCAAATTTGTGGACCCCTGCTTTTTTTACTTACACAGCAAAGTATCAAAAACTGGCTGCTCTGTCAGTCTTTGAATTCTGTTAGTCAACATGGAGAAATGTCAGGTTAAGTCCTTCGAAACATATTTGTGTTTAGTTTTAGTCCCTTTGTCAGATTATTCACTTGCGGTGAATAATGTGTCCACTAATTGTACTTTTACTCAGTATCATTTAATTTAGTTTATCACAGTCTGAGGCTGACTCTTCAGACAGAAAAAAGAAAGGGCACTGAGAGCTGTACCCTGCACTTTCTCTGGACACACTGTAGCCCCGCCCCTTCTGCTGCACTGAACCACTGGAAATGATGAAATATCAAATACTGCATACACAGCCTATATTTACTGTTATGCAGCAAATGTGTCTGATAAGGGAACATAGCACAGTCTTAATGTAACGGTCCATGAAAAACATAAATTTAAAAAATAACATCATAAGGAAAAATTCTACAATTCTATTATAATAAAAACAAAAGTTAGTACGATGGTATGGAAATCGGTATCGAGTCTTTAAGTATTGAATCGAGTTTGAAATTTTGAGTTTTGTGACAACACTTGAAGGTGATGCATACTGTTAGAGAGGCTAAAAATCTGTTCATTTATTTTCAGAAGAAAGCACCAGATCTCGGAGCTAAATGAGTGTTAGAAATAAAAATTGATGCCTCAAGATTTGAAGCCAGTGGGTTACCAGCTTATGAAAATACTGTGTGAAAAGGTGCAATGTGCAAGATTCAATTTCCATTCAAATGTAACAGCATGGGAGAGAATACCCACAGGTCACTTAAGAAAAATAAAAAAGGACCACTGGGTACCACCATCTGGTCCAACAGGATGTGACAGAGCTCTGCAGAAATAAGTGAGAACCAGTTGACAAGTCAAACCCAACATACGTCTGTCGCCAGAGGACAGAATATTACTTTGTATTTTTATCTTTGAATACAGAGCTCCCAGTTTATTTAGAATGAGGCGACATGTTACGCATTGTTAATTTAATAACGCTTTGTCGTTATTAGTTTACTCAAAGTCGTATTTCAAGTGATTGGGGGTAATCCTGTATTGTTGGTAAGTTTTTTGTAATAATAATAATAATATAATTAGACATTTCCTGAATAAAACGACGCAGAGAAGCTCATTCATGCCTTCTTACTAGTAGAATCGATTACTGCAATGCCATTCTTACTGGTCTTTCTAAAAGAATATACATCGTTTGCAGCTCATTCAAAACTCTGCCGCTCGTCTTTTAACTTTCACTAGAAAGAGAGATCATATAACTCCTGTTTTAGTTTCACTTCACTGGTTACCCATACACTTCAGAATTGATTTTAAAGTTATTTTATTAATTTATAAAGCTTTGAATGGCAAGGTCCAGATTATATTACTAGTTCTCTTGTAAACTATGTGCCTAGTAGAACAATGCGGTCCTCCTCAGCTCATTTGCTGCAAGTCACCAAAGTAATCGGGAACAAAATGTTTGATGCAGCGTTCAAGTTTTTGTAATCAAAATATTTGTTATAACCAGTGATAATACACATCACATCCTATAGTTTTTGACTGCTATGTTGCAAAACTGCCAGTTTGTTCAGTTTAGTAGCACAAGGGTTTCATTTCACTTCAAATATGATTAATTGTGTTTAAGTATTTAGTAAGAAACTATGACAAATGTAGATTACATTTTGTTTACTGTAAACATTAACAAGCATCAGATTTTTAAATCATTGGCTTTCACTGTTGGAAAGTGTCTACAACAAGTGTCTTGAACACTGTTTTACTTGGAATCTGAAATTTGCTTGTAAATACTGACAAGTGGGCGGGATGGGTGGCAGTAGAAATCATGTATTTTCTGAGCACTCAAGAATCAGCTGCAGGACAATACAAGATTACTCGAACACACATGAATCAATCCAGTAAAACTTTGAGCAAACTAATGATGAGAGAAAGTTGCTATAACACGGTGAAAAACCTTCGCATTACAATCTGTTTCCACTAAAAATCTCGCAGTTGAAGTCAAGTCTGAAAAGCATAGTGCTGTATGAAGTATAGTATACAGTATTTGTTACAGGCAAAGTTGATAGCCCAGGCATTCTATACAAACTAAAGAAACTACTTTTTAAAAATCTGAACTGCAACCACGGCTTCAACTGACCACAACAACGACAACAACAAAGTAATTCTTTGCAGAGGTGTCCAAATCTTTCCTTGGCTGGACAAACTTAATACATTTTACATACCAAGATTAAAACTTTGTTAATTAAAAAAGATAATAAACTTGCTTATCTTTAAGTAGTGTTGTAGAACATTGGACGTGATAAGGCTTTCTTGCAACAACACAAAATATAATCAAATACAAACTCAATACTCCATTGGCGGGAGACAGTGGCAAGTTTGACCCTTGGACCCTAATTTAGATGGCATTTAATAAAAAAAAAAAATGTGTTTTGCATTTGCAATCCAAGAAATTATGCTCTGTCAGAGGTTCTCTACTTTTCCTTAAAGTCGTCAGGCATTCTTTACGATGCCTAGGTATTCTATAGAATGCCTGGGCAAAGTAGATAATAACACATCCATTTCCTACTTTGCCTAAAAGCACCAGGCTTCCTATATAACGCCTGGATTATCAACGTTACTTGTAACATATACAATTAAGCTGAGACAGTGGCGCACCCTTGTGTGTCCCTCTGCCTCCTTTTGCATTACTATTCAGCGTCTTCTCGGTAAGGCCGCTAATAAGATGAAAAGCGCGGCTAGACCTACATATTTAACCAGGCCCGGATCATGGGAGAGGGAAATGGAGACGTGATGCATTCAAGGTTAAACAGCCAGTGCCATCTCCTGTCCTCATCGACTTACTCTATTATTCTCCCATTCAAAGTCAAAGCCGTGTGTTTGAAAATATATCCGGGTAATCAAGAATTCTAATCCCCACTTGTGGTTTGGCCATACGATATGAAATGTGACGTGTAATGTGATGAGCGTCCCTCAGGGGGCGCCGGGTTCAGTTTCAGGAAGCGGGTTGGAAAGTGGTGGAAAGTCATCCCTGTTGGTGGCATGAGAGGAGATTCAGAAGAGGTTCAAAAACACAGGCCTAAAGCGCAGAAACAGCCAGTCATGAAATATTATGGTGAGAAGTGGAGACCAGACTAACGTGTCGTCTTAAGTTATGTCAACAAAAAGTATAAATGTGGCTTATAATGAACACAAGTAAGAGAATGAGACTTAGAGCTTGGCAGTAATGAACTTTTTGGTGTATTTTGATTAAGACAACATTATGTTCAAACTGCTTGAACTAACATAATATCATAATTGAAGTTTACATTGCAGTATTTAATCATAGGGTAAATTTTAATAACATTGTACTTTGCCAAAAAACATTTAAAAGATAATTTCAATATGATGATACATTTACTTTTTGTGTTAGCAACGAAGGCTGACCAAGCAAAATCAGTAGTGAATCTGTAGTGAATGTCATTTGAACTGTAGATTTGTGAAATGTTTGTAAAATGAATCACAAAAATGCAAAGACTTTATATTTATATCCTATTTTGAAAGTTTAAATGTTTCTTTTTTTTATTTACTCTTTTTTTAACATTTTTTTCAATTTTAGTGAGCGTGATTGACAGATTTCTTAGCCAATCGGGGGACACGCACCATCTCCTGTATGAAAACCAACATCAGAAAATGTAGAGCAAAATATTGTGTTGAATTGAAAACATTGCAGAAGAGTGAAGAAAAAAAAAACTATTTTAATATGAGATAATTGAAGTTAGATTTTGGTCTAAATCAGTGTTCCCAACCAGGGGTACGTGGACCCCAGGGAGTACGTGACCATTTGTCAGGGTACTTGGTTGATTGCAGATTTAAAAGAAAGGTAGAATTGCAAGTATTGTAATGTGAAAAAAGTTATTGCAGCACTTTTTACATGTTAAGAAGCAACTTAACATTGACAAGAAAAACAATAAAATGCAGGGTTTATAGATAAAAATAAACGGGGTACTCCATGTGTCAGATGACAAATTTGGAGGTACGCAAGGCGAAAACGGTTGAGAATCACTGGTCTAAATGACAGACAACCAATCAGCTCCTTTGTTTCATGTCACACAAATATACTAATCTGGTTGGCCGGTACGTTGTGGAGTTGATCTGAAACACGGACCAGACCCACTCTTCGTAATTTGCTGAAGCGTGGGCTCTGATCCAGGCAAACATGATGCAAGTGTAGAATGTATCACTTTTCTAGTTTGTGTTTATTGCAAAGTAACATCTCCGTCTAAAACAGGTGTAAGTGAAGAAGCAGCAGCCTATTCATTTATAACACAATTTATTGCTTTTTCTGCCTTTGAAAGGAAACAAAAGATGACCTAAGCTGCTGTGAAAAATTGGATCCAAAACATTGTGAAAAGCATTACCTGAAATGCCACCACACGTTCGACTTTTTAGTTAAAAGTAATCATTTAATACATCAAACTGTTCTTTAATCTTTTTGATGGTTTAACGTCTCTCCATGCATTCTCTTTTCTTTGAGGAGTGTGTCAAAAAGCGGCCCTGAAGTTTTATTTATTTCTCTTTTTCTTGCTGTGATTTAGAGTGGCTGTGAGATCTGGAGCAGTTGGAGATGAATGTGGCGTCTGCGAGCACATCTGACAGCAGCAGTCTCTCTGTTTTGGGTGACACAGTGAACTCTGCCCGCTCTGTCCCTTTAGCTGCCGTCCACACCCTCCTGTCCTCTGCCCCTCCAACAGACTGACCAAATCATTCAGGCCCAAGCAAGTACGCAAGGAGAAAGCATAAGTCAATGTCACTGCATAAACTGTACTTTATCAGACATTGAAGGAAATGACTATTTCCTGTCAGTTATTGATCCCTTTCGTGTATTAGAAGCTTATTTATAGACCAGTGTAAAAACAGCTTCTATACATTCTTCAATCCTATCTACCTGCCTTTTGCTGAGAAAAACTAAATAAATTTTTTTTTGAATTTGACTAATACAACAAATAGATAACTGAAATGTTCTCCTCATTCTCATCGTCACTTTTTTCTGTAAATGTGACTGCTTTCATCAGTTTTATCAGCTCTTTTTACCCACGATTACATTGTCGATATTCTCAATATGGCCAACTTTATATCTTGTCCAGTAAATATTTCGATATACAAAATGTATCAATAAATCGTCCACTCCTAATCATACTGTCCAGTCGAATGCTAGGAATAAAATGTTTAAAACTTAGACACAGTGGCACAGCAGTTAACTCTCTTGCATCATAGCAAGAAGGTCTTGGGATCAACTCATTCATACATACAGTAATATCACAATTTAAAATAATATGAAGGCCTTACATGAACATTTGAGAAGCACAGGACATGTACCTGTAAACCCAGTGATGTGAAAAGCCTTTGAGCCATCTGTCAATGAGAGGGAACCTTGTCCAAATGATGTATTCCTTTGCACTTCTCTTGCAAAGCTTTCATTCAGTTGCAGTTGTTGCTCCCTGGTTGCAGCATATTGGCGTTCTCTCTCTGGTCCATTGTCCTTCTACGTTTGAGTGTCTTCACAGTCCACACCCGTCTTTATCGGCCATGTTCTCTCCCTCACACTCTCCCCTCTCTCTCTCTCTCTTCTCCATATTCCACTGCAGAGACAAGCCCAGGCCTTGCACTGCTGATTGGGAGGATTAGTGGCGTGTGAGGGACTTTGTCACCAGCTTTCTGGGAAATCTACCAATTACAGAATATCATAAGCCTTACATGTTTCATACTCGGATGAATCCTCCTTAAAAATGCACATAGCCATAGTGGAAGGGTCAATGTGTTTAGGAGATTTTCCTTCGCAATGTGGTCACATACTGTCAAGGTGAGGACAGGGATTTTGTTTGAGGAGTGATTTGTTTTACACCCACTTATTGTTTAAACTAATAAAACATGACAAAGACTTTATATTCTTTTGCCCTCCACGTACACCTTTCATTGAACACGAGCGTGACACAGATGGGATGGTTCTGCATGACATGTTTTGTTCAACAACATTCTCGAGGTGAACAGGGGTTTCTGTCCCTTATCGGCTTCCACACCTTAATTGTATCTGTTGCAAAGAAAGGCAGTAGGGAAATTTCCTGACTGGATCGTATCACAGTGATTTCCCCTCAGCGTATGATCCAATATCGCAACATTGTTATCAAAGATTCTCATCTCCATAGTAACATTGAACAGCATTCTCGTTTGACGTCTCTTCAGGTTTGGGTCCGTATGATGATGTTCTGCAAGCAAACATCAGGCGCTTCCATTATAGGAAGCAGCATATGCACAGGTCCTGTGGGGCGTGCTGTCTGACCCCACCTCTGCTCAGTGTTCAAACACATGGTGATGACTGCAGACCTTGAAGGTGACACATAAGTCAGAGATGGAGTTTGAGAGTGGTGCAGGGCCTTTGGGGATTGCTCAGCAGCCTCTGTCATGCAGCCGTATCAGTGAAGACAGAAAAAAATGATCAGAAAACTCAAGCAGAATGGATAATGATGAGGAGCGTATGCAACCTGGGTGTCTGTGGTCAGGGTCACCTCTCATCTGCTCGGTTCTATACATAGCAATTTGTTACAGTTAAAGCTTGGTCGTGACAGGCATTCATAGCTAAAGAACAAAGGGAGCCTATGTAAAGTACATTTTCCACAGATATGCAAATTTAGTGTGTCAAGTCGCTTCACATTTATCCACAAGAAAATAAATGTGACGCAGACCTCAAGGCAATGCATGAGAAAACTGTTCAATCTGAGTTTATTGTATCAGTGTTTCTTTAAAAATAAGAGGAAAAGAGAGGGGAAAAGGTTACAGGGTGGCTGAATGTTTTGAGCTTTCATGGAGCAAATCAATCCCCAGACTGAGCATTTGCATGTTCTCACAGTTCTTATGCAAGTTTACTCTGAGTGCTTCGTTTTCCCCAAACATGCAGTTTGGTTTGAACTACGATGATTACAGTTACAGTTGTCTGGTTTACATAATGTAATTGTACAACTTGAATATCTAATGTCAAATGAAGATATGTAAAGCATCAGCATTAGGTTCAATTCTAAATTGAGACCTTTCTGTGTAATGATGTTCTGCTATTCTCTGAATGGGACATATCTCTGCTAATAACTCCTCTGCATGGGTCTCAGCAGCACCCACAGACCCATCTACAGATCTAGTCAAATGAAAATCCACCCAGACACAGGAAGAAACATGCATATTTCGCACAGATAAAGGCCTTAGCTTAACCCACAACCAGCTTGCTGTGAGGCGCTGGTCACTCTGCCACTCATGATTGAATTACTCTGAGCGAGTGAATGCACCATGTCTCGATTACCTTGTCCTCCTCAGCCATGATCTGGTTAAATATGTAAAGTCCAAAGGCACTTTTCTTCTCATAATATTACAGAGAAGACTTTGAATAATAATGCAAGGGGTATAATTGGGTAAAGAAGAAGGCAAAAACAATAACCTCATGGCTAAAACTCTTGAAAGTCAATTTAGCTATGTCTCCTTTAACTGTTCAACTTTTGTCATCCATATTTTTTTACAGCCATTACATTATCATTACATCTAATTCAAATGAATTCAGAGTGAAAATATGTCATGACAGAGTGGTCAAAAGTAAAATTTTCCTTTTGGGAAAGATGACTTTGGATATTACACTGGACAAAGTTTTATATTCAGTGTAACTCAAAATTGAAAAACTTCCGATTGGGCATATTCCTGCTTGTTGGCAGAACACTTACAGATGCATACTAAAAAAGTGCAGTTGTGGGTTTCTGGAAGTGCAGTTAATCTCCTCTGAGGGAACTCCACAGTGCCCAGCGTCAGTGATGGAGCGTCCGCGGCCACGCTGCTTATTCCCATCATCCATCACACCCAGCAAACACACCCAAACGCACACACACGCAGAACACCATACACAACTCACTACACACACACACGCACACACACAACGTTACGTCTATGGCCACGTTACAAACACACTGTAAGTTACAGTAAACACGCACACACAAACTTGAGAGTTGTGTATATGTATTCAAAATAAATCAACTAGAACATATTTTGAAGACTTTTCACGCTTTCGTTGACTATTTATAATGATACATTTAGTTTTAAATTCCCAATCTTTCGATATCAGAGCTTGTAAATGAGATCACATAATATAAATAAACAGAAACTGTTTTGTGTTAAATAAGGCTGGGTGGTTACAGTATTTATACGATATTATCTAAATTCAACTGATTTATTTTAAACCTAAAATTTAGTAATTATTTAGAATTATTCAGACAAAGGTGTTTAATAAATTCACAGACTCACAAAGGGTGGCATATGTAATATAATAGGGAGATGGATATGGAGTACACAGTACTGTGTAATTTGCCCATGTTAAACATGTTTCATTTGTATTATTGGTGCCATACATGTTATTTTTTAAAAGTGATATGTAATGATCCTCGAAATTAAGTTGACATTTTTTAATTGACATTTTAGTGTCATTACACTAATAACACAAACTGTGCTTATTGTTCTATTGGCTTTCTTTTATTTTACTGTCCTTCAGGATTCAGTAGTGATGCTCAAAGTTGCTCAAAACTACAACTAAAACAACAAATAACTGAAGTGAACATTTTGGACTTTTTGGGCAAGCGTTTCATGGGACTGCTCAGTGTCAGTTAATCCCAGGTTCTGCTATTTGCGTTTGCAGTTCTGAAGCACTTCACATCTCAATATGACAGGAGCTGATGCAATCCCCGCGGGGCACTTAGGAGCTATCTGGTTGTGACAGCATCCCCCTCTCAAGCGGGACAGGCCGGATGTGGGACTGGTGTGAGGCAGTCTGAGGAGAGGGAGGGGTTAGGAGCGATAGGACTGAGGAGAGACAGGAGAACCTGTGGACAGGGTTTGGTACAGCACTGATGCTCGGAACACAAAGTCCCAAAAAGATGCAATCACTATGACATTTGTCCACACTACAGACAGTTTTTAAATCGTTGTATTTGAACAAGTTTTACAAGACCGGACAAGGGGATAGACAAAGTTAAGAATTAGACACATAGACACAATCTTATTTATACATGTGAGAAGCACAGACCAAAAAAGATTGAATTTGCTTCTAAAAAGAAGACTGCAGCTAAAGATTCTAAGTCAACCTGTCAATATTATTTCTGTTGTACAACGCTGAACTATTTCTTCATCATCATCATCATCATCATCATCATTATCATCTATGATCATCATTCGATCATCATCTCATCATCATATCATCAAGGTTAAGATTTACTGGCTCAAGGCTTCTATATTAAGAAAACTTTTATTTTTAACACAATTTTACAATGCATTATTAAAAACAACAGAATAGAAACCTATAGAATAAAAACTGGATAAACAATAATAAAGTATAGTGCCTTGTACTGATTTTGGTGGACCACGTAGGTCATTAACCTTTTCAGGGAAGACCTGCACAGAACTGTGTAACAGGTCGTATTGGTTTTAAGTACTTTGTAAGTCCTGCGGGACCAGCATGGGTCTGAACCACACTTCATCTGGAGTCAAAGTACAGAGTAAGGTTAAAATCAACATTATAAATGGTTCTGACTTGTGTGGTGCAATATGAGGAAAGAAATAGATAGCATATAAAGGAATTTAGGGACAATGCATTATGTATACATAGTTTTATATGCAGTGTTTTTGTACACTGCAGCATACAGACACACTACAGTTTACTATGTATAATTGATAAAAGCTTTTTGTTTTTTAAGCATTTTGATTTAATAATGCCAAGGCAGGCATTGGTGGTGTTTTATTTAGTGCACATAGTCCAAATAACAACTCTGATTGTCAAAATATTATGTTTTCCAGTCCACTAGTGACACGTCATCTAAACTAGTTGATTGTTTCAGTCCTAATTCAAATACCTAGAGTGCATGACAGTTTTTTCTTGAATATATATTTGATTATTATTAGCCAGCTATGTCCGCAGGCTAATCCGCAGCTGCTGAACGAGCATTCCAGGCCAACCATCTCAAGTGATGCATCAGAAATGTAACATCCCCGTAGCATCGCTGAGTGTCCTGATTATAGAAGGGAATGAGGGCGGCGAGGCTGTGTGTTTGACCAGTGAAGTGCAGAAGGATGCATGGTTCCCTGCAGCAGCCAGAAGAAGAGAGGAGAGGGAGAGTAGAGAGGAGAGAGGAGAGAGGGGGAGGCGAGCTGCGGCAGAGAAGAAAAAAAAAAATCGAAGAGAAAATGAGATTGGGGGAAGACGCAGAGAAGGAGCAAAGCAGCATTATCTTATGGTTGGGTAAAGCTAAGTTACGCCAGATGAAGAGGACAGGGCAGTGGAGGCTTGTGAAGGGAAAATGTTAGCTCGAATTGAAGTTGCTTCTGCAAACTGGTTCAAATCAAAACATGAATGAATACTGCAGTGAACAGCTTTGATGAATGATATGTCAGTATTAAGATTTTCCACAAGAAAAAAAATGACTCCTGATTATCTGTTTGCTAACAAAGACTTTTTCTATTATGTGCTGGCATGTTATGATAACTATTAAAAAGAACATAATAAATTGATTAACAATTAGAATTAGAATGCACCAACAGATTGAAAGTTATTTGCAATGCAGCGACAAGATTATCAAAAGACCAATTAGCAAATCACAAAGTCTGCATGTTTGAAATACCATAATTTCATGCACAAAAAATATCCTGCCTAATTCTGCATAAAAAGCTAAGTGCGCTAACATGTTTGAAAAATACATGCAATCCTTCTTGTAATTTTTTTTATCATGTTCATAATTCTCCTGTATTACACCACAAATCCAATTGCAGTTGCAGTCGTTTTGATTGTCTCAGCGGAGATGTGATTGTTGAGATTGAAATGCTCCAGAAGATGACATTATTCAGAGCAGCAGACAGCCGCATGAAGCCAAGCTACGAGTCAGATCTGGGGAGAGGTTCTTGTTCATGTATTTCAAGACATTCACAAATATATATCTATGCAAATTTAAAATAGATAAATTAAATGCTACTCTGCAATATTGGAGGCCAAGCAATGACATCACCATGGAAACAAGCAGGCGTCAGTAAAAGTTGAATTTGTCCCTTTAACAAAAACTTGCATAATTTGATCTTTTGCTCTCAATAGCTTAAATTTCACAGGCAATTTTCGAAGGTGAACCCCAGTGGGAATGTGCTCTCACCACTCCACTTGTAAGAACATACCCTATATAAACACTAGTTAGACTGAAGATTAATAGAGAACTTTGCATCGAATGAACTTAGTTTTTACGATGATTCTCCAAAATTTCGCTGTCATCTCACACAGACCCCGCTAGTTGAACTTGTTAACTCTCGGCTCTGACTTGCGCCGGTGGATTGAGACAAAAAAGCAAAAGGATGCGCATCAGGGCGGTTGGGGTGTTAATAGGGGGAACAAATTTCAATCCATTGTTTGCGGGTAACGGAACACTGGGCTGTGTAACATTCTCCGAGCAGAGCCGGGCCCGCCAGAGGATGCTCACTGGGGCTGGTTTGTATTTAAGCAAGAGGGCATCTAGGGCAGAGA